>CM074721.1:560106572-560143445 GCA_037306005.1 Rhinophrynus dorsalis
ATTGCCCCCATCAGCTCCATATTGCCCCCATCAGTTCCTTATTGCCACCCATCAGCTCCATATTGCTCTCACATTGCCCCCCATCATCTCCATATTACCCCCACATTGCCCCAGTGTCCATTTCCTACCTCTTCCCTGGTGGTCCAGTGGCAGGAGTGGTCTGTGCCTCCGCCTTCTGCACAGACCTGTAGCTGCTGGAGCTCCTGTGAGGTCTTCTCTTCAGTAATGCAGAGCGCTGGGAGATGATGTCATCTTACAGCGCTCTGTTTTACTAAAGAGCCGATGAAGGAGCACAGCAGCTACAGGTCTGTGCCAAAGAAGGTACAGACCTGTCTTCACAGTGCCGGGTGGGGGAGGAGACTCAGGCGAATTAAAAAAAAAAACAAAAAAAAAAAACCCCACACAACATGATCCTAGTGACAGACGCCCCTCTGTTGGGTGCGCCTATAGGCAGCTGCCTACTCTGCCTAATTATAAATCCGGCCCTGGGGATAGTAATGTTTCAAAATAAAAGCAGCTCCAATTAATCATCATAGTATTTTGGCCATGGACAGTGTTATTTCACTACTGTCAGAGTTGTAGTTCAAGAGTAATTGAGTGATAAAGTATCCCCTTCCCGCCCCTTTTACTGATGTAACACTGCTCACCTCAGAGCAGCAAGACTGCCCGGATGGATCGCAGAGAGGGACAATCTTCATAGTATTTGGGCCATGGAGAGTGTTATTTCAATACTGTCAGAGATGTAGTTCAAGAGTAACTGAATGATAAAGTATCCCCCCTCCTGCCCCCTTTTACTGATGTAACACTGCTCATCTCACAGCAGCAAGACTGTCCGGATGGATCACAGAGAGGGACAATCTTCAGTGATCATAAGGAAAAACCTGTAAATCCTGTCAAGGGAGGCAGGGTTTTCCTTATGATCACAGTAAGAAGATTGTCCCTTGTTGTGCTCTGTCCGGTCAGGAGACCAGATTCCACATCTGAGGGGAGGTGTCTTACACTAGGTAAAAGGGGCGGGAGGGGGATACTTTATCATTGAATTACTCTTGAACTACAACTCTGACAGTATTGAAATAACACTATCTATGGCCCAAATACTATGAAGATTAATTGGAGCTGCTTTTATTGTGAAACATTACTATCCCTTTAATGCACTAAAGTCCAGCATACTGCATCTGTACTTTACTAACACAGGAATGTATTACCCTCTTAACAACCGCCGATCCGGTGCATGGGTGGCCATTAACCCTTTGAGTGCCAGAGGAGTACGCAACGCATGTACCCCTCTGGCACTTAAAGGGTTAAGAACCACGGCGCTTTTTTTTTGTTTGCTACCTAAATTGTGGGATGGCAGAGCAGAGTGACGGTCCTGGCACGTCATGGGTCTTTAAGGGTTTAAAGATGCAGTAAGTGAGTCACGGACAGAGGCCTACCAGACTTTGCACAAGAGCGCTGCGTGAGTGAGCGCTCCAATCCCAGCCTCCAATGGAAAGGCTGATCCACATGGGAGCCGCCCATTAATATTATCTGGCGCTCAAGTAGGTGGGCACCAGCCCCCCACTGCGTCGTGATTGGTAGGAGAACTACCAATGGGCAACGGAACCATAGCAGGGGTCTATAGACTGAGGCAGGTCACTGACTGCTCTGGTTCCTCACTGCGCTTTCATACATAAGGCTGGCACTGGAAATAAATCAATGGATTGCACAATTAGGGATTGCCCTGCTCCAGGGATAAATACAGAACCTCATATTAAATACTGATGTTCAGTTTACCAATATTACTTGTTATCTCAGATGACTGTGTTTGTAACCTTTTATTATGGAAAAAAACAACATACAGAAGATTTACTATAAAGTTATCACAGCTGCAACTTTTATTTGCGTGTGTATATATATATATATATATATATATATATATATCTATATATATAAAAGAAGACTTTGTGCCTGGCAAAACACACCCAGGGGCGGCAGTAAAAAGGATTACTGCTGCCATTGGGTGATTCTGTGGGAGTGTGATTTTTGGCCTGCCCCCACTATCCAGCCCGCCCACCACTATCTAAGGCTGAAAAAAAAAATGGCTGCCACACACTCCTACACCACAGACACATGCACATGCCCTCCCACACACACACACTAGCAGACACATACACACACGCACGCTGAGGATGATGGGAACAATGTTCAAGCTACAGCTGGAAGGCCATGGTCCAATCTGTATTATGCAGCTTCTTCATTCCCTGTCTTTGAGCCTACACAGCTCTGCTAATTACTACAAGTGAGCTGATTTCTAAACAATCAGCAGGAGGATACTGGCTTGCTGAGAAAGTGGAAACAACGGCAGAGAGGTGATCAGGCAGTGCAGAGCAAGGCTTCAGCTGAGCTGGTAAATGGCAGAGACATGGATGTGACTGTATTTATATATTGCACAAAGAGAGAGAAAGAGAGCAGGTTGTTTGTCAGTCTGTCTGTAAGTAGAGGTGCCAGTTCCTGCAATCATCTCCATGCTGTACATAGCTCACTGTATAGCATGTATGACAAACTATTTATATATGGTCTGGCATTGTATAGTATACAGTCTGTGTATAAGGACTGGCACTATACAGTATAGGAGGGACAGTCCCTGTTTGACACCCAAATCCCTCTGCTCCTCTATTTAGGAGATCACACGGTGTGGTGTATATACAGTAGGCTGACCAGACCTCACCTTTAACCGGGGACACATAGGAAATAAGCATATTTCAGGAGTGCACCAAAATCAAAGCAGCCCTGCAGTATGCATTTTTCATATGTGTCACTGGTTAAAGGTGAGGTCTGGTCAGCCTAATGTACAAGTGTATCAGATTGCTCCACATCAGTAAAACCCACGGTAATGTGGGTATAAACTTCTGTATATATCTGTTAAATTAGTCTGTGTAAAAAAATACTTTCATCTTCTTCTAAATCATTCACTTACAGAAAGAGTAACTTAACCATTTCAGTGCCAGAGGAGATGCAATGCATTGCTTACCCCCTGGCACTCAAAGGGTTAAAAATTCTCTACAATGGTCTGGCACTGTATAGCAGTGGTTCTCAATCTGTGCACTCAGTGGCTATTAACAGGCCAGGATTTTAGAATTTCCTTTTAAGAGCACAGGTGAGTTAATCAATATGACTGAGCCTCTGATCAACACACTTGTGTTCTAGCAGTGAAATTCCTAAGTCCTGGCCTGTTAGTGGCCACTGAGGGCATGGGCTGAGAACCTCTGCTGTATAGTATACAGTCTGCATGTGTCTGTGTATAAGGACTGGCACTATACAGTATAGGAGGGACAGTCCCTGTTTGACACCCAAATCCCTCTGCTCCTCTATTTAGGAGATCACATTGTGTGGTGTATATACCAGTGTATCAGATTGCTCCACACCAATAAAACCCACAGTAATGTGGGAATAAACTTCTGTATATATCTGTTAAATTAGTCTGTGTAAAAAAAATACTTTCATCTTCTAAATCATTCACTTACAGAAAGAGTAACTTAACCATTTCAATACCAGAGGGGATGCAATGCATTGCTTACCCCCTGGCACTCAAAGGGTTAAAAATTCTCTAAAATACACCACCAGCCACGCCCCCAGTAACACCACCGAAAACACAAGTGTCCCTCTTTGGCCATATGAAATGTTGGGAGGTATGTTACTTACACTGCTCACACTGTATGTATTTATGTTCTGATTTGCAGCTGTGTGTCACTGTTTATGTTGTCAGTGCATGTGTGTGTATATGTGTGTGTTGCATGTGTCTCTGTCTATCACTGTGTGTACCTTTCTGACACGTACACCCTACGCTATAATTCACTATCATAACATTTATTTAAAAAAAAAGAAACATTTCCTGCATAACATGACGGGCAACGCCGTCCCAAACTGCTAGTAATATATATATATATAAAACAAAGATATTGTCACTAGGAGATGCTTTGTTCTAAATGTATTACAGATGGAACCTAGTGGTGGATCTGTCAGGATCACATTCAGTGGAGAATGACCTCACCCCTCATGTACAATGACTGGACTTCAAGTGATTATTAATAGCTTAACCCTCAGTGTACCAGAGAGGTGTATACCTTTGTGGTCATATTATATATATATATATATATATATATATACTAGCAGTTTGGGACGGCGTTGCCCGTCATGTTATGCAGGAAATGTTTCTTTTTTTTTAAATAAATGTTATGATAGTGAATTATAGCGTAGGGTGTACGTGTCAGAAAGGTACACACAGTGATAGACAGAGACACATGCAACACACACATATACACACACATGCACTGACAACATAAACAGTGACACACAGCTGCAAATCAGAACATAAATACATACAGTGTGAGCAGTGTAAGTAACATACCTCCCAACATTTCATATGGCCAAAGAGGGACACTTGTGTTTTCGGTGGTGTTACTGGGGGCGTGGCTGGTGGTGTATTTTAGAGAATTTTTAACCCTTTGAGTGCCAGGGGGTAAGCAATGCATTGCATCCCCTCTGGTATTGAAATGGTTAAGTTACTCTTTCTGTAAGTGAATGATTTAGAAGAAGATGAAAGTATTTTTTTTACACAGACTAATTTAACAGATATATACAGAAGTTTATTCCCACATTACTGTGGGTTTTATTGGTGTGGAGCAATCTGATACACTGGTATATACACCACACAATGTGATCTCCTAAATAGAGGAGCAGAGGGATTTGGGTGTCAAACAGGGACTGTCCCTCCTATACTGTATAGTGCCAGTCCTTATACACAGACACATGCAGACTGTATACTATACAGCAGAGGTTCTCAGCCCATGCCCTCAGTGGCCACTAACAGGCCAGGACTTAGGAATTTCACTGCTAGAACACAAGTGTGTTGATCAGAGGCTCAGTCATATTGATTAACTCACCTGTGCTCTTAAAAGGAAATTCTAAAATCCTGGCCTGTTAATAGCCACTGAGGGCACAGATTGAGAACCACTGCTATACAGTGCCAGACCATTGTAGAGAATTTTTAACCCTTTGAGTGCCAGGGGGTAAGCAATGCATTGCATCTCCTCTGGCACTGAAATGGTTAAGTTACTCTTTCTGTAAGTGAATGATTTAGAAGAAGATGAAAGTATTTTTTTACACAGACTAATTTAACAGATATATACAGAAGTTTATACCCACATTACCGTGGGTTTTACTGATGTGGAGCAATCTGATACACTTGTACATTAGGCTGACCAGACCTCACCTTTAACCAGTGACACATATGAAAAATGCATACTGCAGGGCTGCTTTGATTTTGGTGCACTCCTGAAATATGCTTATTTCCTATGTGTCCCCGGTTAAAGGTGAGGTCTGGTCAGCCTACTGTATATACACCACACCGTGTGATCTCCTAAATAGAGGAGCAGAGGGATTTGGGTGTCAAACAGGGACTGTCCCTCCTATACTGTATAGTGCCAGTCCTTATACACAGACTGTATACTATACAATGCCAGACCATATATAAATAGTTTGTCATACATGCTATACAGTGAGCTATGTACAGCATGGAGATGATTGCAGGAACTGGCACCTCTACTTACAGACAGACTGACAAACAACCTGCTCTCTTTCTCTCTCTTTGTGCAATATATAAATACAGTCACATCCATGTCTCTGCCATTTACCAGCTCAGCTGAAGCCTTGCTCTGCACTGCCTGATCACCTCTCTGCCGTTGTTTCCACTTTCTCAGCAAGCCAGTATCCTCCTGCTGATTGTTTAGAAATCAGCTCACTTGTAGTAATTAGCAGAGCTGTGTAGGCTCAAAGACAGGGAATGAAGAAGCTGCATAATACAGATTGGACCATGGCCTTCCAGCTGTAGCTTGAACATTGTTCCCATCATCCTCAGCGTGCGTGTGTGTATGTGTCTGCTAGTGTGTGTGTGTGGGAGGGCATGTGCATGTGTCTGTGGTGTAGGAGTGTGTGGCAGCCATTTTTTTTTTCAGCCTTAGATAGTGGTGGGCGGGCTGGATAGTGGGGGCAGGCCAAAAATCACACTCCCACAGAATCACCCAATGGCAGCAGTAATCCTTTTTACTGCCGCCCCTGGGTGTGTTTTGCCAGGCACAAAGTCTTCTTATATATATATATATATATATATATATATATATATATATATATATATATATATATATATATATATATATATATATATATATATATATATATATATATATATATATATATATATATATATATATATATATATATATATATATATATATATATATATATATATATATATATATATATATATATATATATATATATATTATATATATATATATATATATATATATATATATATATATTGCCAGTACGAAAATGCCAGTTTCATGATAAATATTGTATATACACATGTTTGAGTCCCCTCATAATAAAACTGTATTGATCTTTTAGAATAACACACCAAACTCAGCAGTGTCTAGTCTGTGAGTGAGTGAGTGTGTCCCCGTACAGACCAGTCCACTGAGGCTGAGGTATGAGCCAAAGAGAAAGAGAGACAGGTAGAAAGAAAGAGGGAGGGAGGGAGGTAGAGATGTAGAGAGGGAGGGATAGAGATGTAGAGAGGGAGGGAGGGATAGAGATGCAGGGAGGGAGGTGTAGAGATGTAGAGAGAGAGGGATAGAGATGTAGAGAGGGAGGGATAGAGATGTAGGGAGAGAGGGAGGGATAGAGATGTAGAGAGGGAGGGATAGAGATGTAGAGAGGGAGGGAGGGATAGAGATGTAGAGAGGGAGGGATAGAGATGTAGGGAGGGAGGGATAGAGATGCAGGGAGGGAGGGATAGAGATGTAGAGAGGGAGGGATAGAGATGTAGAGAGGGAGGGAGGGATAGAGATGTAGAGAGGGAGGGATAGAGATGTAGAGAGGGAGGGATAGAGATGTAGAGAGGGAGGGAGGGATAGAGATGTAGAGAGGGAGGGATAGAGATGTAGAGAGGGAGGGATAGAGATGTAGAGAGGGAGGGAGGGATAGAGATGTAGAGAGGGAGGGATAGAGATGTAGAGAGGAAGGGATAGAGATGTAGAGAGGGAGGGATAGAGATGCATGGAGGGAGGGATAGAGATGTAGAGATGGAGGGATAGAGATGTAGAGATGGAGGGATAGAGATGTAGAGAGGGAGGGAGGGATAGAGATGCAGGGAGGGAGGGATAGAGATGCAGGGAGGGAGGGATAGAGATGTAGAGAGGGAGGGAGGGATAGAGATGTAGAGAGGGAGGGATAGAGATGTAGAGAGGGAGGGAGGGATAGAGATGTAGAGAGGGAGGGATAGAGATGTAGAGAGGAAGGGATAGAGATGTAGAGAGGGAGGGATAGAGATGCAGGGAGGGAGGGATAGAGATGCAGGGAGGGAGGGATACAGATGTAGAGAGGGAGGGATAGAGATGCACAGATGTAGAGAGGGAGGGATAGAGATAGAGATGTAGAGAGGGAGGGATAGAGATGTAGAGATGGAGGGATAGAGATGTAGAGAGGGAGGGATAGAGATGTAGAGATAGAGATGTAGAGAGGGAGGGATAGAGATGCAGGGAGGGAGGGATAGAGATGTAGAGATGGAGGGATAGAGATGTAGAGAGGGAGGGATAGAGATGTAGAGAGGGAGGGATAGAGATGTAGAGAGGGAGGGATAGAGATGTAGAGAGGGAAGGGATAGAGATGTAGAGATAGAGATGCAGGGAGGGAGGGATAGAGATGTAGAGAGGGAGGGATAGAGATGTAGAGAGGGAGGGAGGGATAGAGATGTAGAGAGGGAGGGATAGAGATGTAGAGAGGAAGGGATAGAGATGTAGAGAGGGAGGGATAGAGATGCAGGGAGGGAGGGATAGAGATGTAGAGATGGAGGGATAGAGATGTAGAGATGGAGGGATAGAGATGTAGAGAGGGAGGGAGGGATAGAGATGCAGGGAGGGAGGGATAGAGATGTAGAGAGGGAGGGATAGAGATGTAGAGAGGGAGGGAGGGATAGAGATGTAGAGAGGGAGGGATAGAGATGTAGAGAGGGAGGGATAGAGATGTAGAGAGGGATAGAGATGTAGAGAGGAAGGGATAGAGATGTAGAGAGGGAGGGATAGAGATGTAGAGCGGGAGGGATAGAGATGCAGGGAGGGAGGGATAGAGATTGCAGGGAGGGAGGGATACAGATGTAGAGAGGGAGGATAGAGATGTAGAGAGGGAGGGATAGAGATGTAGAGAGGAGGGATAGAGATGCAGGGAGGGGAGGGATACAGATGTAGAGAGGGAGGGATAGAGATGTAGAGAGAGGGAGGGATAGAGATGTAGAGAGGGAGGGATAGAGATGTAGAGAGGGAGGATAGAGATGTAGAGAGGGAGGGAGGGATAGAGATGTAGAGAGGGAGGGATAGAGATGTAGAGAGGGAGGGAGGGATAGAGATGTAGAGCGGGAGGGATAGAGATGTAGAGAGGAAGGGATAGAGATGTAGAGAGGGAGGGATAGAGATGCAGGGAGGGAGGGATAGAGATGTAGAGAGGGAGGGATAGAGATGCAGGGAGGGAGGATAGAGATGTAGAGAGGGAGGGATAGAGATGTAGAGAGGGAGGAGGGATAGAGATGTAGAGAGGGAGGGATAGAGATGTAGAGAGGGAGGGAGGGATAGAGATGTAGAGAGGGAGGGATAGAGATGTAGAGAGGAAGGGATAGAGATGTAGAGAGGGAGGGATAGAGATGTAGAGAGGGAGGGATAGAGATGCAGGAGGGAGGGATAGAGATGTAGAGATGGAGGGATAGAGATGTAGAGATGGAGGGATAGAGATGTAGAGAGGGAGGGATAGAGATGCAGGGAGGGAGGGATACAGATGTAGAGAGGGAGGGATAGAGATGTATAGAGGGAGGATAGAATGCAGGGAGGGAGGGATAGAGATGCAGGGAGGGAGGGATACAGATGTAGAGAGGGAGGGATAGAGATGTAGAGAGGGAGGGATAGAGATGTAGAGAGGAAGGGATAGAGATGTAGAGAGGGAGGGATAGAGATGTAGAGAAGGAGGGATAGAGATGCAGGGAGGGAGGGATAGAGATGTAGAGATGGAGGGATAGAGATGTAAGAGATGGAGGATAGAGATGTAGAGAGGGAGGGATAGAGATGCAGGAGGGAGGGATACAGATGTAGAGAGGGAGGGATAGAGATGTATACAGGGAGGGATAGAGATGCAGGAGGGAGGGATAGAGATGCAGGGAGGGAGGGATACAGATGTAGAGAGGGAGGGATAGAGATGTAGAGAGGGAGGGATAGAGATGCAGGGAGGGAGGGATACAGATGTAGAGAGAGAGGGAGGGATAGAGATGTAGAGAGGGAGGGATAGAGATGTAGGGAGAGAGGGAGGGATAGAGATGTAGAGAGGGAGGATAGAGATGTAGAGAGAGATGGAGGGATAGAGATGTAGAGAGGGAGGGATAGAGATGCAGGGAGGGAGGGATACAGATGTAGAGATGGAGGGATAGAGATGCAGGGAGGGAGGAATAGCGATGTGGAGAGAGAGAGAGGGATAGAGATGTAAAGAGAGAGGGATAGAGATGTAAAGAGGGAGGGATTGAGATGTAGAGAGAGAGGGAGGAGACTAGAGGTACAGACATAGGAGATATGGGGAGATATATATAGAGAGAGAGGAGAATAGAGGTACAGACATAGGAGATATGGGGAGATATATATATATATATATATATATAGAGAGAGAGAGAGGAGAATAGAGGTACAGACATAGGGGATATAGGGAGATATATATATATAGATATAGGAGAATAGAGGTACAGACATAGGGGATATAGGGAGATATACATATATATAGGAGAATAGAGGTACAGACATAGGGGATATATATATAGATATAGGAGAATAGAGGTACAGACATAGGGGATATATATATAGATATAGGAGAATAGAGGTACAGATATAGGGGATATAGGGAGATATACATATTTAGATATAGGAGAATAGAGGTACAGACATAGGGGATATATATATAGATATAGGAGAATAGAGGTACAGACAGGGGATATAGGGAGATATATATATAGGAGAATAGAGGTACAGACATAGGGATATAGGGAGATATATATACAGACAGGAGAATAGAGGTACAGACATGGTGGGGGATATAGGGAGTATACATATATAGATATAGGAGAATAGCGGTACAGACATGGTTGGGGATATACATGGAGAGACTACAGGGAAGGGATTGAGGCGTTAGAGCGCCCCCGGCAGTGACAGTCTGTGTATGTAAACAAGAGACAGGCGGATGTGATCTGCAGGAAGAGACAGTCCGGGGAGGAGCCTGAGACCTGGGAATACAGAGAGACTGACCGACTGGGGAGCGCTGAGACGGACCGGGAAGGAGCTTAGACCAGGGAACACAGGGAAACTGACCGGGGAGCGCAGAGAGACTGACCGGGAAACACAGAGAGACCGACCGACTGGGGAGCGTTGAGAGAGGGACCAGGGAGGAGCCTGAGACCGGGGACTTCGGAGAGACGAACACAGACCGGGGAGATCACAGGCTGAGGGAGAGACATCGGGCTGTTTACATTAGACGGACAGAGGATGTGACCAGCTGGAAGAGACAGACCTATAGAGAGAGAGACCTGCAGGCAGCGAGGAGACAGCGGAGCAATCACATTAGACAGAGAATGTGATCATCTGGAAGAGAGACATAGAGATCTAACAAGAGACCGACCATAAACAGGTGAGACATCTGCACTGGGTATATAATGCTGTGTATGTATACTGTTACCTACCTACCTACCTACCCACCCACTTACCAACCTTCCTACCCAATACACCCCTACCTGTGTCTGTCTGTACCATCTCATATGTATTCAGTGTACATACACACCTTCCTATATACACACCTACCTACATACCCACTCAACTGCATACCTACCTACGTACATAGCTACATTCCTACCCAACAGACACATACACCCCTACCTGTGTCTGTCTGTACTAGCTCATATGTATTCAGTGTACATACACATCTACCTACATACACAACTACATTCCTACCCAACAGACACACAGGCCCCTACCTGTGACTGTCTGTACTAGCTCATATATATTCAGTGTACATACACATCTACCTACCTACCTACCTACCTACCTAAACTACATACATACTCGCCTACATACATACACAAATACATTCCTACCCAACAGACACACACGCCCCTACCTGTGTCTGTCTGTACTAGCTCATATGTATTCAATGTACATACACATCTACCTACATACACAACAACATTCCTACCCAAACAGACACATGCTCCCCTACCTGTGTCTGTCTGTGCTAGCTCATATATATTCAATGTACATACACATCTACCTACATACGCAACTACATTCCTACCCAACAGACACACACACCCTACCTGTGTCTGTCTGTACCAACTCATAGGTATTCAGTGTACATACACACCTTCCTATATAAACACCTACCTACCTACCTACATACACACACAACTACATTCCTGCCTACATACATAGCTACATTCCTACCCAACACATAACCCCTACCAGTGTTTGTCTGTACTACATTATAGGTATCATAATGTACATACACATCTACCTACCTGCCTTCATAAACTACATACATAATCACCTACCTACATGCACAAATACATTCCTACCCAACAGACAAACACACCCCTACCTGTGTCTGTCTGTACTAGTCATATGAATTCAATGTACATACACATCTACCTACATACACACACACCTACCTATCTACATACACTTTTTTTCTAGTGGGGGGGCTTTGTCTGTTGTTGGCATGATCCATCTGTCATATAGTGAATACTTTTCTGAATATAATTATTTCTAATACATGGGCCTTAATGAACAACTTAAAGGCGCTTCATGTATATTTATTTTTCATGTAACTTATAATGTTCATTTTATTTTAAATTTTATATAAATGTAAGTAAAAGGTGAGTGTATTGATATCATTTGGCCCAGAGGCACCTTGTACTTCTCTACAGCGTGCGTGTGTGTGTTCAGTGAAATGTTGATTTCTCTGGTTGGTGATCAGTAATATTTTCCAGTAGAACACATATACCACTTCCACATAACGGAGTTCAGTGGTCAGTCATGACCTAGTTGGTCATTTACATGTTTTGTTCTCTCTCTCTCATACACTTGCATACCTCCCAAGTGTCCCTCTTTAGGAGGGAAAGTCCCTCTTTTGGACCCAAATCCCTCTGTCCTCTTTGCCACCCTGATGTCCCTTTTTTTAGGTGATAAGACTGTATGGTGTGTATATAAGTGTATCACATTGCTCTACAGCAATAAAACTCACATTATTGTTTGTTTAAATGTCAGTATATGTGTTTATAAATTAGTTTGTGTAAATAAAATACTTAGATCTTGTTATAAGTCATTTATTAGGTTACACAAGGAGGTATCAATATGTCATGAAATAGCCTAAAAATTCTTGGTAATGTCCCACCCACCAGCCACCCACCCAGCAACACCCCCTAAAACACAAGTGTCCCTCTTTGGCAGTTTGAAATGTTGGGAGGTGTGCACTTGCCCGTCACTAAATGGGCATCACGTCTCATTATTTTTATTTATATAGCACCATCTTAATCCGCAGTGCTGTACAATAGGGAATAGACATACAGGGATATTAAATAGAAAATCATCAGGATCAGAGGGCCCCCTGCTGGTGAGAGCTTACAGTCTAGAGGCATTACCATACCGATTACCATGTTTCAGTTTCACACAGGAGATCAAACCTTACAATTATCCTGACTCTTCTGTAAAGTGCTAGTTTTAGCTTAGCGTCCAGGTATTTTAATCCTCCGAATGGGACTGTATCTGTGACATTCAGAAGGTTAAAGGGATAGTAATAATTTGTTTTATCTTTATTTTATTTTGTAGACATTACAAAAAATGAAGAATTATATTAGTCTTATCTCTCAAACCTTTATGGTTTGAGAGATATTCACAAGCAAAGTTTCCCCTCCCGCCCCTTTTACCTAGTGTAAGCCATCTCTTCTCAGATGTGGAATCCAGTTCATAGACCAGACAGATAACAGAAGGGGACAATCTTCTTCCTATGAGAACAATGAAAGCCCTGCCCCCCTTGACAAGTTTTTCAGGTTTTTCCCTTATCTTAATTGAAGATTGTCCCTCTCTGCAGTCTACCTGGGCACCTCCCTTCTGCTCTGGCTGAGCAGTGTTACATCAGTAAAAGGGGCGGGAGGGGGATACTTTATCATTCAATTACTCTTGTACTACAACTCTGACAGAATTGAAATAACACTCTCCAAAGTCCAAATACTATGATGATTAATTAGAGCTGCTTTGATTATGAAACGTTACTATCCCTTTAAAGAGACAGTAATACTTAAAATGTAAAAAAAAAAAAAAAAATGTTGTAGGGTTTATCCTCCTGAGTAAAACGAGAGTCCTCCCACTGCTGAAAGCTGTTTTATTCAAAAGATATTACAGCTCAAAGTTGATTATTTATTTTTTTTAGTTGCAATATCACAGTGGCCTGAAATTGTACAGTGTCGTTGTTGCTACACCATCCTATGGAGATTTATGGTTTACGGACCAGAGCTGTCCATAGGTTGGTGTAACAACAGCGCCACTGTACAATTTCAGGCCACTGTGATATTGCATCTAAAAATTAATCTGTAATAACTTTTGAATAAAACACCTTTCAGCGGTGAGAGTACCCTTTTTTTACTCAGGGGGATAAACACTACAGTGTATATATTTTTTTACATATTAAGTATTACTATCCCTTTAAGGCCTTTTACCTGTGATTTAACTCCAAGGTGATATTTAATGGACATGTGAGTACCAGAAACATCCAATATAATGCTTAGCAATCATGAGATTAAATAGTGGATTACTTGTTCAACCCTTTACGGGCCAAATGGGTGGGCTACACGTTGCACCCTTCTACATTGCTAAGAAATACATTGCACCCCCCTTAGGAGATTAATAGATAGAATGTCAGGCATCACATTGTGGCCTACAGTATGGAGTGAGTCCGGCTCCCTTGAGCTGGATTTCCCACCTCTCCCCGGGCGGGTTGAGCAACTTCTACCAGGTACATGGCTGCCCCGCCCCCGGTGAAGTTAACAAACTGGTGTCCACAATAACCATGAGCGGCGGGTTCAGAGCCGGGGAGTAGTCATTTCCCACCGAAGTACTCGGCCTCCTCGTCCTCATGCCCAAGCTGTAGGCCCAGAAGCTGGAGTACAAGTCAGGAGAAATCTACCGCCCGTGGGTTCACTATCGGGCTGGGTTGAAGACTGGAGAAGCAGACGCTGGGTACCTCTTGGGGCTATAGTGCTTTCTCCTCATTGCCATCTTCAGGCTCAGTAGGCAGGGAGCGCAGGGCCAGGTTGGGAAATGTCAGTGAGTGGAAGCTGGCACCCGTTGTGCAAGGTGGGGTAGCAGCAGCAAACATACCGCGCTTCATCATGCCAAGCTACACATTGAGGGCAGAGTCTGCCAGTTCCTTCTGGGAGTATCCCTTACCCTTCCACTCAGGTGTAACGTGCGCTGCCAGTTGTAGGGTCACACCAAGCTCACAGCCATCTGTTCGAGCGGCATTTAACCCTTCGCGTGCCAGAGGATTATTCAGTGCGTTGTTTTGCAATGCGTTGGAGACAATCTCTGGTACTCAAAGGCTTAAAGCAAATGGATGTACAAAAGGTTTGTTTGTTCCAGTTGTCAGGCGTGTTTGTGCAGGACATGTTGGGGCAGTGAGTGGCAAGGCAGCAGCGCAGTGGCCTCCGCTGCACAGAGAGGTTATCTGAGACCAGTGCGACTCGCTCCAGAGGTTTTCACAGGAGTGTGCATGGGGCTGAACACGCCCCTCTGCATCTTGGAGCAATGTGAATGGAGGAGATGTGCTTATCTCCTCCTCCTTCTGGCCGCCCCGGGGGCTGTGTGTGTGGCACGTCTATAGAATTGTTGGTTACATGACCACGTTCTCCTTTATAGTATAGATACCCATACCAAACTACCTAATCCTGTCTGTACAAGTTCATCTGTATTCAGTATACATATACACCTACCTACCTACATATTGGCCTACCCACATTCACCTACATACACCCCTATCTACACAAATACCTGCTTCTGCACACACTTACGAGGGGGTTCTGATAAGTATTGAGCCTTACCCAGAGAAAATTGAGCTAGGAAGCTGTAACTGCCACACTATTCTACATATTCCCCCAGGAAGTCAATGCACTTGCGACATCTGTCCTGCAGCTTCTTAAAGGGATAGTATTACTTCAAAATTACTATCCCTCATATTGTAGCCCTTAATAAACTGAGTTAAATGACACCAGCGGCATCTCTCAAACCTTTATGGTGTAAGAGATAGCTGCTTTCAAAGTTTCCTCTCCCCTGTTGTCAGCGTTCTGCTGCCAGCAGGAGAATCCGGTCCCGGGACAGGCGAAGGCTCTTAAACAGAGCAGATATCTCGTTATGGAAGGAAAAATGATTCATTGAAACAGTCTTCTACTTGTGCTTGGTTACCAAGCACACGTAGAAGACTGTTTCAATTAATCATTTTTCCTTCCATAATGAAATATCGACTCTGTTGAAGAGCCTCCGCTTGATTCAAAGACTGGATTCTCCTGCTGGCAACAGAACGCTGACAACAGGGGAGAGGAAACTTTGAAAGCGGCTATCTCTTAAACCATAAAGGTTTGAGAGATGCCGCTGGTGTCATTTAACTCAGTTTATTAAGGGCTACAATATGAGGGATAGTAATTTTGAAGTAATACTATCCCTTTAAGTCCCTGCAAATAAAATTCTTCCGACTGCTGGTGTAACCACTCATTTGTAGCATTAGTTGCCTCCAGAACACTCCCAAATCATTGTCCCTTTAGGTGTTTTTTGAGATTGGGGAACAGATGATAGTCAGAAGGAGCCAGGTCGGGCGAATAGGGTGGATGGGGCATCACTTGAAAGCCTAAGGAGGTCAGTTTTGCCATTGTGTCACCTGCAGTGTGTGTGATTAAGCGTTGTCATGCAGCAGGATGACACCTTTGGAGAGCTTTCCTCTACGTTTTTTCCTTGATGTTTTGCCTCCACTTCGTCAATAAAGCACAGTAATATGTTGCATTGATGGCTGAACCCTTTTGGAGGTAGTCCACCAGCAGAACTCCCATCTTATCCCAAAAAACTGTTGCCATTTGCTTCTGCACTGACCTTTGCACACGGAACTTCTTTGGCCTGGGGGAACCACTGTGCCTCCATTCCTTAGACTGTTCCTTTGTCTCAGGATCATAACAGTAGATCCATGTCTCATCACCAGTTACCAGTTTGTCCAGGAAATCTGACTCATTTCTTGCAAAATGTTCCAAAACAGCCACCGATGTCTCCACACGTCTCCTCCTTTTGTTTGGTTGTCAAAGGTTTTGGGATCCACTCTGCTGCAAGCTTTCTCATTTCCAAGTTGTTGTGGATAATGGCACCAACTCTCTCAAGTGATATTCCCAGATATGTAGCAATATGTTTGGCTGATATTCGGTGGTCCTCCATGATCATGTTATGGATGGCTTTCACATTTGCAGGCACAGAGACAGAAACAGGCTTTCCACTGGGTTTCTCACTTTCAACACAGAAATGGCCAGTTTTGAAATTGACAACCCAACATTTAACTGTTGCATATGAAGGGCCACTGTCACCCAAAGTTTGTGACATTTCTTCATGGATCTGCTTCGCACTTTTCCCTTGGACAAACAGGAACTTGATTATGGTCCTATGCTCTTCCACACTGAACTTTTCTGGAGGTGCTGCCATGTTCACTTTGGACCTTTAAAAATAAAGATAAGTTAAAATCATAGGTAGTTGATTTTTTTGCACCATTGAATATAGACAGTACACCCTGCAATTTACAGCTTCGTAGCTCAATTTTTTCTGGGTAAGGCTCAATACTTATCAGCACCCCCTTTTACCTACTTCAACACAAACACACCCGCATAAAACAAACACACATACATAGAGATATATAATATACACAAACCCTTTAACATGATGAAACATGCCCTCTTTGTCCTAGAACCCCAACAATAAGGGAGAAAATTCTTTTGCGCCCCCCCAACTGTGAATAATGGGATATGTAGTCTTAACAGAACTGGAGGTGTCGCTAAAGGGGAAAAAATTGAATTTTCTTAGATTCCTGCCCCTGAAATCTGTGAAAACCATGACATTTTCAACTGTTTTCCTTAGCTAGTGCTCATAGGAGAAAAATAAGACAACGTTGGTATGGGTTCACCTACCTCAGGGGCCGCCAGAAGTGCAAAACTACACCTACTACAACCTCTGATTCTCCTACCATGTTCTCAAACATTACTTGCCTGTACAAAAGATGGTTATAACCCATAGAGAAGTGAAGAAAGGGTAGACATCTCATACCATTTTGGAAAGTAGACAACCTGCCGCATCTAATGAGGCATCACTTGCCTTTCTACCCGTAAGTTAGTGTGCACAACTATTTCCAGAATGTGGTGCTACAGGAAGAAAATTAACTTTTTTTTTTTTTTTTAACACATCCGTCACTTCAAAGATACTAAAATGGTTCAATGCCGTGGGATTTCCTAGGAGGACCTCCTACCAGCCTAAGAAAAATGGTACCCCACTGCTGTGGGATGACATACCATATTGGGTGCCAGGAGCATGGCTACCGGTGGAACAGGAATGGGAAAGCAAACAGTGTATGTGTGATTTTATGGCTAACAGATGTAAGAAGCTAGGGCGCCAGCCGGTGTACGTGCGGACCTGTGACTACCAGTGTAACAGTGTGGGAGGGTGAGGGGTTAGGCAGTGTGTATGTGGGTATGGCTACTAGCAGACCTAGGGGCAAGGATGGTGATGGTGGATGCGTCAGTGCACGTGGGAGATCTGTGACTCCCAGTGTGCACTGTATGTCCCCCTCATACACAGTGTGATTCCCAGCCTGAATCCAGTGCATACTGGTACTTTGAATCTACCAGTTGGCAATGGAAACAGTCTGGGGGAATGGGGATGCCAGTGGGCTGTGGAACCAGTCAGAGGGTTGGGGTACATGGGGGGGGGGGTTTGGAGGCATTTTGCGTGCCTTCCACAGGGGTGTCCATTGCACTTAAAAGCAATGCATTGGACCCCCTGTTGCAACCAAAGAGTTACATTTTTTTTTTTTTTTAATTCATACCTCACTGGGGGGGAGGGCGGCATCAGCACCACTTCTGATGCCCCCCAACAAGATCTATGTGTCCAGCACATTGCAAAGCTGTGCGTTAACCCCCCCTCCCCCCCCCCATGGCACATGCAGGTTTTTTTGGTGTATTTCCCCAATATTTTTTGTAGACCCTGTTTGGGGGGCATCAGAACCCCACCTGATGCCCCGCAATGAGGTCTGAATAAAAAATAAAGGGGGGAAGAAAAAGAAATGAGCCTTTGTGTGCCATAGAGGTATACAATGCATTGGTTCTGTCCGGCACGCAGAGTTAATTTTTTTAATTCATATCTTGTTGGGGGTCATCAGGACCACTCCAGATACCCCCCCAACAAGGGTTGAATTAAAAAAAAGTGTGCTCCATAGGGGTGATTCCCCCCCACCCGTGGTGCACACAGGGGTTGTTTGTTGGTTTTTTGTTTTTTTTTAAGACCATGTTGGGGCATCAGCATCTCCCCTGACGCCACACCAATGAAATAAATAAATTAAAATAAGAATGAAAATAATAATAATATTTTGTCTGTCACAGGGGTGTCCAGTGCATTGTAAAGACCACTCCTGATGCCCCCCCAACAAGGGCTGAATACAAAATAAATGTGTGTGCGCTGCGGGGGGTCCAAAGCATTGTATCACACTGAGTTGGACCCCTGTGGTGCACGCCGGGTTTTCAAATTTTTTTTTATTTAAACCTTGTTTTGTGGGCATCAGGACCCCTCCTGGTGCCACCCTAATGAGGTGTTAATTAAATAATAATAGGATAAAAAATTCCTTTGTCTGCCACAGGGCTGTCCAGCGCATTGCAAAGCATTATATTGTACCCCTGTAGCACCATTACTTTGTGTTCAGATCTTGTTGGGGGGGCATCAGAACCACTCCTAATGGCCCACAGGAAACTCTGATTATTAACCCCTTAAAGGGATAGTAATACTTCGTTTTATCTTTTATTTTGTAGGCATTAAAAAAACATGAAGAACGATATAAGTCTTATCTCTCAAACCTTTATGGTTTGAGAGATATTCACAAGCAAAGTTTCCCCTCCCGCCCCTTTTACCTAGTGTAAGCCACCTCTTCTCAGATGTGGAATCCAGTCCATAGACTAGACAGATAACAGAAGGGGACAATCTTCTTCCTATGAGAACAATGAAAGCCCTGCCCCCCTTGACAAGTTTTTCAGGTTTTTCCCTTATCTTAATTGAAGATTGTCCCTCTCTGCAGTCTACCTGGGCACCTCCCTTCTGATCTGGCTGAGCAGTGTAACATCAGTAAAAGGGGTGGAAGGGGGATACTTTGTCATTGAATTACTCTTGAACTACAACTCTGACAGAATTGATATAACACTCTCCAAAGTCCAAATACTATGATGATTAATTAGAGCGGCTTTTATTATGAAACATTACTATCCCCTTAAGGACCAGGAAAATCTGAGGTGGATTTCACTTAAGGACCGGAGCAATTGTGACCTTTTTGACTAGGTCTTTGTTCAACAGTGTTTTCCCTCTAAGCATGTTATTTTACCCATGAAAATTATATACTGTTTGTTCCGGCACAATTAGGGCTTTATTTTGACACCATACTTACATGGATAGCCCACTGTTTATTTTAGTAAAATTAAAGTAAACTGTAAAAAAAAGTAAAAAAAAAAAAAAAAAAAAAGCACCATTTTTATTTTTTCACTTGGGATCATTTGGGCACAATGGGTTACATTTTTATAGACTGCATGAAAAGTATGACAGGTCAGTCATACCTACAAGATGGGCACTGTTTCCCCTGGGTGAAAATCCCAATGTCCCTCTTTCCCACCCTATTTTCCCAAATTTTTAGTGATGACATTTGGCGGTGTGTACAAGTGTATTACATGGCTCCACAACAATCACACTTCCAAAATTGTTTCTTGAAACTTTGAATTTTTTTTTTTTTTTGGGGGGGGGGGGGGGTTTGTTTGTTTTTTTAAATAAAAGTTATTTTAAAAAAAGTGTGTTCTCTTTTTTTTTATTTTAATTTAAAAGTGTCTTTTAGAAGGTCAGAAATAGACCTGCATCCAGCCATCCTCCAGCACCAGCAGTGAAGGGGTTAATACCCCAAGCTGCTGCATTTATTTTTTGACCACTAGGTGTCTCCTCTCTGCTTCTCTCTCCCTTATTCTGCATGTAAAGGACAGACAGACATAGGGGAAGACACAGAGGCAGTCTGCCTCATTCTTTCAAAATGCCGGCACAAGTGACAAAGCTGAAACTGAATGCTCCAGTACCGGAGCACTCAGTCTCAGCCTGCAATGAATGATAGCAGTGTGCCAGGTCTGTCATGGGTCCTTAAGGGAAGTTTACCCATGATGGTCCTGGCACGTCATGGGTCGTAAATGGGTTAAGTAATGAAAAAACTCGTGTGTGTGCCACGGCGGAGGTGGGGGTTCTGCAGTGAACACCCCCCATGGCACACACAGGGTTAATTTTTTTCTTCTTATTATATACATCAATGGGGGACATCAGGAGCCCTCCTGATGTCCCCCCCAGTTATTGATCTATCAGTGCAATCGCCCTGTGAGGTCAGTCCTGAGATGCAGGAGAGCAATAAGCTCTCTGGTCAGTGAAAATTACCTAATGTCACCGGTGTGACCATGTCACCAATGACTTTAGGAGGCTTCCCCAGATCCCGCCCACTCCTACTGTATCATGTTAATAACAACAATAACAGCACCGCCTGGTGACCACAGTTGAAAATTGCAGTTTACATTAAAAGAAAAAGGAAAGTTTTCAGCTGTAATTATGTTTGAACAAAGCATTTCCCAGATACTCCCAGCGTCTAAAGAATTACAAAATTGTGTACCCTTCTGGCACTGAAAGGGTTAACCCCTTAGTGACTGGCCATGAGCGCATGCGGCCGGCACTTAACGACGGGTTTTTTTTTGTTGTTGTTGTTTTTTTGTTTGTTTGTTTGTTTGTCATTCTAGCGAATGATTTCCGGGACTTACCAGGTACGTCCTCTGTCACTAAGTGACAGTTTTTGCGGGACGTACCTGGTAAGTCAGACGTCGCGATGGGGTTAATAAGGCATTTGTATTGATTTCATGTACTTTTTATTTTTCCAGGTTGCGTCGCTCACAATGGGGTCTGTCTCCCTTTCACCTCCTCAGCTGTGTTTCTTGGGGTCCATCTTTTTCCTTCTGTGCACGGTCCCGGTCTCCCACGCTTTCATCTACGCGGTAAGTAAACCCCATGGGCCACGTTCATCGAGCCACAGAGGTGCAACTCTGGAGTACACCAATTCTACGGGCCTGGTAAGGCCCCCGTTTAACCCTTTAATCACCAGGCACAGTGGGTTTTTTTATGCAGTGGATTCAGGGGTCCCTGAGCGGTGTTCACCAGCACGGGGACCCCTAAATTCCATGACCTCCCAGGACCGTTGCTGGTGCTTAAGTGCAGAATCATTGTGACGGACCTCGCACATCATGGCTCCTTAAAGGGATAGTAACACTTCGTTTTAACTTTATTTTATTTTGTAGGCATTAAAAAAACATGAAGAATGATATAAGTCTTATCTCTCAAACCTTTATGGTTTATGAGATATTCACAAGCAAAGTTCCCCTCCCCGCCCCTTTTACCTAGTGGAAGCCATCTCTTCTCAGATGTGGATCAGGTTGTATGACAGTACAGATAACAGAAGGGGACGATTTTCTTTGTATGAAAACAATGAAAGCCCTTCCCCCCTTGACAAGTTTTTCAGCTTTTTCCCTTATCTTAATTGAAGATTGTCCCTCTCTGCAGTCTACCTGGGCTCCTCCCTTCTGCTCTGGCTGAACAGGGGGGGGATACTTTGTTTGTGAATATCTCTTAAACCATAAAGGTTTGAGAGATAAGACTTATATCATTCTTCATGTTTTTTTAATGCCTACAAAATAAAATAAAGTTAAAATGAAGTATTACTATCCCTTTAAGGAGGTTAATCAGTGGAAATGTTTATTTTGTCGCTGGTATTTTACTCCTTTTGAGTCATTCGAAGGTGACACCTACACACACACTCACATGAACACGTGCACTTGCTGGTACACATACTTACATGCTCGTTGGTACACAGATATGCCCGTGCACACATACATAAACATGACGTACAGATTGTGACAGAGGAGGAAGTGCAATTTATCACCGTTCTTCATGTGACACCTCCCTCTGATGGGATAAGAGGACGTCTCACACACAGGATTCCTATAAGTTATGGGATCAGTGACACCTCCCTCTGATGGGATAAGAGGACGTCTCACACACAGGATTCCTATAAGTTATAGGGTCAGTGACTACTCCCTCTGATGGGATAAGAGGACGTCTCACACACACAGGATTCCTATAAGTTATAGGGTCAGTGACTCCTCCCTCTGATGGGATAAGAGGACGTCTCACACACAGGATTCCTATAAGTTATAGGGTCAGTGACTCCTCCCTCTGATGGGATAAGAGGACGTCTCACACACACAGGATTCCTATAAGTTATAGGGTCAGTGACACCTCCCTCTGATGGGATAAGAGGACGTCTCACACACAGGATTCCTATAAGTTATAGGGTCAGTGACACCTCCCTCTGATGGGATAAGAGGATGTCTCACACACAGGATTCCTATAAGTTATAGGGTCAGTGACTCCTCCCTCTGATGGGATAAGAGGACGTCTCACACACACAGGATTCCTATAAGTTATAGGGTCAGTGACACCTCCCTCTGATGGGATAAGAGGATGTCTCACACACACAGGATTCCTATAAGTTATAGGGTCAGTGACACCTCCCTCTGATGGGATAAGAGGACGTCTCACACACAGGATTCCTATAAGTTATAGGGCCAGTGACACCTCTCTCTGATAGGATAAGAGGACATCTCACACACAGGATTCCTATAAGTTATAGGGTCAGTGACACCTCCCTCTGATGGGATAAGAGGACGTCTCACACACACAGGATTCCTATAAGTTATAGGGTCAGTAACACCTCCCTCTGATCGGATAAGAGGACGTCTCACACACACAGGATTCCTATAAGTTATAGGGTCAGTGACACCTCCCTCTGATGGGATAAGAGGACGTCTCACACACACAGGATTCCTATAAGTTATAGGGTCAGTGACACCTCCATCTGATGGGATAAGAGGATGTCTCACACACACAGGATTCCTATAAGTTATAGGGTCAGTGACACCTCCCTCTGATGGGATAAGAGGACATGTCACACACAGGATTCCTATAAGTTATAGGGTCAGTGACACCTCCCTCTGATGGGATAAGAGGACGTCTCACACACACAGGATTACTATAAGTTATAGGGTCAGTGACTCCTCCCTCTGATGAGATAAGAGGACGTCTCACACACAGGATTCCTATAAGTTATAGGGTCAGTGACTCCTCCCTCTGATGGGATAAGAGGACATCTCACACACAGGATTCCTATAAGTTATAGGGTCAGTGACTCCTCCCTCTGATGGGATAAGAGGACATCTCACACACAGGATCCTATAAGTTATAGGGTCAGTGACACCTCCCTCTGATGGGATAAGAGGACATCTCACACACAGGATTCCTATAAGTTATAGGTCAGTGACATCTCCCTCTGATGGGATAAGAGGACATCTCACACACAGGATTCCTATACGTTATAGGGTCAGTGACACCTCCCTCTGATGGGATAAGAGGACATCACACACAGGATTCCTATAAGTTATAGGTCAGTGACACCTCCCTCTGATGGGATAAGAGGACGTCTCACACACACAGGATTCCTATAAGTTATAGGGTCAGTGACACCTCCCTCTGATGGGATAAGAGGACATCTCACACACAGGATTCCTATAAGTTATAGGGTCAGTGACACCTCCCTCTGATGGGATAAGAGGACGTCTCACACACACAGGATTCCTATAAGTTATAGGGTCAGTGATTCCTCCCTCTGATGGGATAAGAGGACGTCTCACACACACAGGATTCCTATAAGTTATAGGGTCAGTGACACCTCCATCTGATGGGATAAGAGGACATCTCACACACAGGATTCCTATAAGTTATAGGGTCAGTGACACCTCCATCTGATGGGATAAGAGGACGTCTCACACACACAGGATTCCTATAAGTTATAGGGTCAGTGACACCTCCATCTGATGGGATAAGAGGATGTCTCACACACAGGATTCCTATAAGTTATAGGGTCAGTGACACCTCCCTCTGATGGGATAAGAGGACGTCTCACACACACAGGATTCCTATAAGTTATAGGGTCAGTGACACCTCCATCTGATGGGATAAGAGGATGTCTCACACACAGGATTCCTATAAGTTATAGGGTCAGTGACACCTCCCTCTGATGGGATAAGAGGATCTCACACACAGGATTCCTATAAGTTATAGGGTCAGTGACACCTCCCTCTGATGGGATAAGAGGACGTCTCACACACACAGGATTCCTATAAGTTATAGGGTCAGTGACACCTCCATCTGATGGGATAAGAGGATGTCTCACACACAGGATTCCTATAAGTTATAGGGTCAGTGACACTTCCCTCTGATGGGATAAGAGGATGTCTCACACACACAGGATTCCTATAAGTTATAGGGTCAGTGACACCTCCCTCTGATGGGATAAGAGGACATGTCACACACAGGATTCCTATAAGTTATAGGGTCAGTGATTCCTCCCTCTGATGGGATAAGAGGACGTCTCTCACACACAGGATTCCTATAAGTTATAGGGTCAGTGACATCTCCCTCTGATGGGATAAGAGGACGTCTCTCACGCACAGGATTCCTATACGTTATAGGTCAGTGACTCCTCCCTCTGATTGGATAAGAGGACGTCTCACACACAGGATTCCTATAAGTTATAGGGTCAGTGACATCACCCTCTGATGGGATAAGAGGACATCTCACACACACAGGATTCCTATAAGTTATAGGGTCAGTGACATCACCCTCTGATGAGATAAGAGGACGTCTCACACACACAGGATTCCTATACGTTATAGGTCAGTGACTCCTCCCTCTGATTGGATAAGAGGACGTCTCACACACACAGGATTCCTATAAGTTATAGGGTCAGTGACATCTCCCTCTGATGGGATAAGAGGACGTCTCTCACGCACAGGATTCCTATACGTTATAGGTCAGTGACTCCTCCCTCTGATTGGATAAGAGGACGTCTCACACACAGGATTCCTATAAGTTATAGGGTCAGTGACATCACCCTCTGATGGGATAAGAGGACATCTCACACACACAGGATTCCTATAAGTTATAGGGTCAGTGACATCACCCTCTGATGAGATAAGAGGACGTCTCACACACACAGGATTCCTATAAGTTATAGGGTCAGTGACACCTCCCTCTGATGGGATAAGAGGACGTCTCACACACACAGGATTCCTATAAGTTATAGGGATGTCTCATACACACAGGATTCCTGTAAGTTATAGGGACGTCTCACACACAGGATTCCTATAAGTTATAGGTCAGTGACACCTCCCTCTGATGGGATAAGAGGACGTCTCACACACAGGATTCCTATAAGTTATAGGGTCAGTGACACCTCCCTCTGATGGGATAAGAGGACGTCTCACACACACAGGATTCCTATAAGTTATAGGGTCAGTGACTCCTCCCTCTGATGGGATAAGAGGACGTCTCACACACAGGATTCCTATAAGTTATAGGGTCAGTGACATCTCCCTCTGATGGGATAAGAGGACGTCTCACACACACACAGGATTCCTATAAGTTATAGGGTCAGTGACACCTCCCTCTGATGGGATAAGAGGACATCTCACACACACAGGATTCCTATAAGTTATAGGGTCAGTGACACCTCCCTCTGATGGGATAAGAGGACGTCACACACACAGGATTCCTATAAGTTATAGGGTCAGTGACACCGCCCTATGATGGGATAAGAGGACATCTCACACACAGGATTCCTATAAGTTATAGGGTCAGTGACACCTCCCTATGATGGGATAAGAGGATGTCTCACACACACACACACACGATTCCTATAAGCTATAGGGTCAGTGGCACCTCCCTATGATGGGATAAGAGGACGTCTCACACACAGGATTCCTATAAGTTATAGGGTCAGTGACACCTCCCTCTGATGGGATAAGAGGATATCACACACACAGGATTCCTATAAGTTATAGGGTCAGTGACTCCTCCCTCTGATGGGATAAGAGGACGTCTCACACACACAGGATTCCTATAAGTTATAGGGTCAGTGACCTCTCCCTCTGATGGGATAAGAGGACGTCTCACACACAGGATTCCTATAAGTTATAGGGTCAGTGACACCTCCCTCTGATGGGATAAGAGGACGTCTCACACACAGGATTCCTATAAGTTATAGGGTCAGTGACTCCTCCCTCTGATGGGATAAGAGGACGTCTCACACACCGGATTCCTATAAGTTATAGGGTCAGTGACACCTCCCTCTGATGGGATAAGAGGACGTCTCACACACACACACAGGATTCCTATAAGTTATAGGATCAGTGACACCTCACTCTGATGGGATAAGAGGACGTCTCACACACAGGATTCCTATAAGTTATAGGGTCAGTGACATCTCCCTCTGATGGGATAAGAGGACGTCTCACACACAAGATTCCTATAAGTTATAGGGTCAGTGACACATCCCTCTGATGGGATAAGAGGACGTCTCACACACAGGATTCCTATAAGTTATAGGGTCAGTGACTCCTCCCTCTGATGGGATAAGAGGATGTCTCACACACACAGGATTCCTGTAAGTTATAGGGTCAGTGACTCCTCCCTCTGATGGGATAAGAGGATGTCTCACACACACAGGATTCCTGTAAGTTATAGGGTCAGTGACACCTCCCTCTGATGGGATAAGAGGACGTCTCACACACACAGGATTCCTATAAGTTATAGGGTCAGTGACTCCTCCCTCTGATGGGATAAGAGGATGTCTCACACACACAGGATTCCTGTAAGTTATAGGGTCAGTGACACCTCCCTCTGATGGGATAAGAGGACGTCTCACACACAGGATTCCTATAAGTTATAGGGTCAGTGACACCTCCCTCTGATGAGATAAGAGGACATCTCACACACAGGATTCCTATAAGTTATAGGGTCAGTGACACCTCCCTCTGATGGGATAAGAGGACATCTCACACACACAGGATTCCTATAAGTTATAGGGACAGTGACTCCTCCCTCTGATGGGATAAGAGGATGTCACACACACACAGGATTCCTATAAGTTATAGGGTCAGTGACTCCTCCCTCTGATGGGATAAGAGGATGTCTCACACACAGGATTCCTATAAGTTATAGGGTCAGTGACACCTCCCTCTGATGAGATAAGAGGACGTCTCACACACACAGGATTCCTATAAGTTATAGGGTCAGTGACACCTCCCTCTGATGGGATAAGAGGACGTCTCACACACAGGATTCCTATAAGTTATAGGGACAGTGACTCCTCCCTCTGATGGGATAAGAGGACGTCTCACACACACAGGATTCCTATAAGTTATAGGGTCAGTGACACCTCCCTCTGATGGGATAAGAGGACATCTCACACACAGGATTCCTATAAGTTATAGGGTCAGTGACACCTCCCTCTGATGGGATAAGAGGACGTCTCACACACACAGGATTCCTGTAAGTTATAGGGTCAGTGACACCTCCCTCTGATGGGATAAGAGGATGTCTCTCACACACAGGATTCCTATAAGTTATAGGGTCAGTGACACCTCCCTCTGATGGGATAAGAGGATGTCTCACATACATACACAGGATTCCTATAAGTTATAGGGTCAGTGACACCTCCCTCTGATGGGATAAGAGGACGTCTCACACACACAGGATTCCTATAAGTTATAGGGACAGTGACTCCTCCCTCTGATGGGATAAGAGGACGTCTCACACACACAGGATCCTATAAGTTATAGGGTCAGTGACTCCTCCCTCTGATGGGATAAGAGGACATCACACACACAGGATTCCTATAAGTTATAGGGTCAGTGACACCTCCCTCTGATGGGATAAGAGGACGTCTCTCACACACAGGATTCCTATAAGTTATAGGGTCAGTGACACCTCCCTCTGATGGGATAAGAGGATGTCTCACACACACAGGATTCCTATAAGTTATAGGGTCAGTGACTCCTCCCTCTGATGGGATAAGAGGACGTCTCACACACAGGATTCCTATAAGTTATAGGGTCAGTGACACCTCCATCTGATGGGATAAGAGGACGTCTCATACACACAGGATTCCTATAAGTTATAGGGTCAGTGACACCTCCATCTGATGGGATAAGAGGACGTCTCATACACACAGGATTCCTATAAGTTATAGGGTCAGTGACTCCTCCCTCTGATGGGATAAGAGGACGTCTCATACACACAGGATTCCTATAAGTTATAGGGTCAGTGACACCTCCATCTGATGGGATAAGAGGACGTCTCATACACACAGGATTCCTATAAGTTATAGGGTCAGTGACACCTCCATCTGATGGGATAAGAGGACGTCTCTCACACACAGGATTCCTATAAGTTATAGGGTCAGTGACTCCTCCCTCTGATGGGATAAGAGGACGTCTCACACACAGGATTCCTATAAGTTATAGGGTCAGTGACTCCTCCCTCTGATGGGATAAGAGGATGTCTCACACACACAGGATTCCTATAAGTTATAGGGTCAGTGACTCCTCCCTCTGATGGGATAAGAGGACATCTCTCACACACAGGATTCCTATAAGTTATAGGGTCAGTGACACCTCCCTCTGATGGGATAAGAGGACGTCTCACACACAGGATTCCTATAAGTTATAGGGTCAGTGACATCTCCCTCTGATGGGATAAGAGGACATCTCACACACAGGATTCCTATAAGTTATAGGGACAGTGACTCCTCCCTCTGATGGGATAAGAGGACATCACACACACACGGGATTCCTATAAGTTATAGGGTCAGTGACTCCTCCCTCTGATGGGATAAGAGGATGTCTCACACACACAGGATTCCTATAAGTTATAGGGTCAGTGACTCCTCCCTCTGATGGGATAAGAGGACATCTCACACACAGGATTCCTATAAGTTATAGGGTCAGTGACACCTCCCTCTGATGGGATAAGAGGACATCTCTCACACACAGGATTCCTATAAGTAATAGGGTCAGTGACACCTCCCTCTGATGGGATAAGAGGATATCTCACACACAGGATTCCTATAAGTTATAGGTCAGTGACATCTCCCTCTGATGGGATAAGAGGACGTCTCACACACAGGATTCCTATACGTTATAGGGTCAGTGACACCTCCCTCTGATGGGATAAGAGGATGTCTCACACACAGGATTCCTATAAGTTATAGGGTCAGTGACACCTCTCTCTGATGGGATAAGAGGACGTCTCACACACAGGATTCCTATAAGTTATAGGGTCAGTGACTACTCCCTCTGATGGGATAAGAGGACGTCTCTCACACACACAGGATTCCTATAAGTTATAGGGTCAGTGACACCTCCCTCTGATGGGATAAGGGGACATCTCACACACAGGATTCCTATAAGTTATAGGGTCAGTGACACATCCCTCTGATGGGATAAGAGGACGTCTCTCACACACAGGATTCCTATAAGTTATAGGGTCAGTGACACCTCCCTCTGATGGGATAAGAGGACATCTCTCACACACACAGGATTCCTATAAGTTATAGGGTCAGTGACACCTCCCTCTGATGGGATAAGAGGACATCACACACACACAGGATTCCTATAAGTTATAGGGTCAGTGACACCTCCCTCTGATGGGATAAGAGGACGTCTCACACACAGGATTCCTATAAGTTATAGGGTCAGTGACACCTCCCTCTGATGGGATAAGAGGACGTCTCACACACACAGGATTCCTATAAGTTATAGGGTCAGTGACACCTCCCTCTGATGGGATAAGAGGATGTCTCACACACACAGGATTCCTATAAGTTATAGGGTCAGTGACACCTCCCTCTGATGGGATAAGAGGACATCTCACACACAGGATTCCTATAAGTTATAGGGTCAGTGACACCTCCCTCTGATGGGATAAGAGGACGTCTCACACACACAGGATTCCTATAAGTTATAGGGTCAGTGACTCCTCCCTCTGATGGGATAAGAGGATGTCTCACACACAGGATTCCTATAAGTTATAGGGTCAGTGACTCCTCCCTCTGATGGGATAAGAGGACGTCTCACACACAGGATTCCTATAAGTTATAGGGCCAGTGACACCTCCCTCTGATGGGATAAGAGGATGTCTCACACACAGGATTCCTATAAGTTATAGGGTCAGTGACACCTCCCTCTGATAGGATAAGAGGACGTCTCACACACAGGATTCCTATAAGTTATAGGTCAGTGACACCTCCCTCTGATGGGATATAGGGGGCGTTTGTCACACATAATTACACAGATTTATGGGTATTCCCTCGGTATCTTGCAGTACCCGGAACAGAACAGCACCACTGAGCCACAAGTATTTGATGACCTTCCTGCTCTCTTTGGGTCACCGCTACCACTGGAAGGACTGAAGGTGAGTGCAGCACCGTATAGTGACACTCCAAGCAACCGGACCATAGGGGAGCAAAATGAAACATCCTAACAATTTAAATTGGGCTATTAACCCTTGAATGCAAATTGCTTTGCAATGCATTGGACAAGTCTCTAGCACTCAAGGGATTAAAAAGCCTCATTTCAGAATTGTATTTGTTCCCCGTGGTGCAGGTGGTTTGATCCTGGATTGTTTGTTTGTAAATGGATACTGATCATATTGTGCTGTGTAGTGATCGTGTCTCTGTTCCCCACCATGCAGGGACATGTAGTACAGGCTGTACCCGACAACGCCTGTACCCCCATCTTACAGCCTCCTGTGATGGACAACAAGACCATCTTCATAGCTCTGATTCGGAGATACGACTGCAACTTTGATATCAAGGTGAGACTGACTCACTACCGTTTCAAGGTGACACAGATAGAAGGAGATAGGAGTCTGTCCCTCCTCCTGCAGGGTGACACAGACAGAAGGAGATATGAGTCTGTCCCTCCTCCTGCAGGGTGACACAGTGACACAGACAGAAGGAGATAGTAGTCTGTCCCTCCCCCTGCAGGGTGACACAGTGACACAGACAGAAGGAGATATGAGTCTGTCCCTCCCCCTGCAGGGTGACACAATGACACAGACAGAAGGAGATAGGAGTCTGTCCCTCCTCCTGCAGGGTGACACAGACAGAAGGAGATAGGAGTCTGTCCCTCCTCCTGCAGGGTGACACAGTGACACAGACAGAAGGAGATATGAGTCTGTCCCTCCTCCTGCAGGGTGACACAGTGACACAGACAGAAGGAGATATGAATCTGTCCCTCCTCCTGCAGGTTGACACAGCTACACAGACAGAAGGAGATATGGGTCTGTCCCTCCTCCTGCAGGGTGACACAGTGACACAGACAGAAGGAGATATGAGTCTGTCCCTCCTCCTGCAGGGTGACACAGTGACACAGACAGAAGGAGATATGAGTCTGTCCCTCCTCCTGCAGGGTGACACAGTGACACAGACAGAAGGAGATATGGGTCTGTCCCTCCTCCTGCAGGGTGACACAGTGACACAGACAGAAGGAGATATGAGTCTGTCCCTCCTCCTGCAGGGTGACACAGTGACACAGACAGAAGGAGATGTGAGTCTGTCCCTCCTCCTGCAGGGTGACACAGTGACACAGACAGAAGGAGATACGAGTCTGTCCCTCCTCCTGCAGGGTGACACAGTGACAGATAGAAGGAGATAGGAGTCTGTCCCTCCTCCTGCAGAGTGACACAAACAGAAGGAGATATGAGTCTGTCCCTCCTCCTGCAGGGTGACACAGTGACACAGACAGAAGGAGATATGGGTCTGTCCCTCCTCCTGCAGGGTGACACAGTGTCACAGACAGAAGGAGATATGAGTCTGTCCCTCCTCCTGCAGGGTGACACAGTGACACAGACAGAAGGAGATATGGGTCTGTCCCTCCTCCTGCAGGGTGACACAGTGACACAGACAGAAGGAGATATGAGTCTGTCCCTCCTCCTGCAGGGTGTCACAGACAGAAGGAGATATGGGTCTGTCCCTCCTCCTGCAGGGTGACACAGTGACACAGACAGAAGGAGATATGAGTCTGTCCCTCCTCCTGCAGGGTGACACAGACAGAAGTAAATACGAGTCTGTCCCTCCTCCTGCAGGGTGACACAGTGACACAGACAGAAGGAGATAGGAGTCTGTCCCTCCCCCTGCAGGGTGACACAGTGACACAGACAGAAGGAGATATGAGTCTGTCCCTCTTCCTGCAGGGTGACACAGTGACACAGACAGAAGGAGATATGAGTCTGTCCCTCCTCCTGCAGGGTGACACAGTGACACAGACAGAAGGAGATAGGAGTCTGTCCCTCCTCCTGCAGGCTGATACAGTGACACAGACAGAAGGAGATAGGAGTCTGTCCCTCCCCCTGCAGGGTGACACAGTGACACAGACAGAAGGAGATAGGAGTCTGTCCCTCCTCCTGCAGGGTGACACAGTGACACAGACAGAAGGAGATAGGAGTCTGTCCCTCCTCCTGCTGGGTGACACAGTGACACAGACAGAAGGAGATAGGAGTCTGTCCCTCCCCCTGCAGGGTGACACAGTGACACAGACAGAAGGAGATAGGAGTCTGTCCCTCCTCCTGCAGGGTGACACAGTGACACAGACAGAAGGAGATAGGAGTCTGTCCCTCCCCCTGCAGGGTGACACAGTGACACAGACAGAAGGAGATAGGAGTCTGTCCCTCCTCCTGCTGGGTGACACAGTGACACAGACAGAAGGAGATAGGAGTCTGTCCCTCCCCCTGCAGGGTGACACAGTGACACAGACAGAAGGAGATAGGAGTCTGTCCCTCCTCCTGCAGGGTGACACAGTGACACAGACAGAAGGAGATAGGAGTCTGTCCCTCCCCCTGCAGGGTGACACAGTGACACAGACAGAAGGAGATATGAGTCTGTCCCTCCTCCTGCAGGGTGACACAGTGACACAGACAGAAGGAGATATGAGTCTGTCCCTCCCCCTGCAGGGTGACACAGTGACACAGACAGAAGGAGATAGGAGTCTGTCCCTCCTCCTGCAGGGTGACACACTGACACAGACAGAAGGAGATACGAGTCTGTCCCTCCCCCTGCAGGGTGACACAGTGACACAGACAGAAGGAGATATGAGTCTGTACCTCCTCCTGCAGGGTGACACAGTGACACAGACAGAAGGAGATAGGAGTCTGTCCCTCCCCCTGCAGGGTGACACAGTGACACAGACAGAAGGAGATAGGAGTCTGTCCCTCCTCCTGCAGGGTGACACAGTGACACAGACAGAAGGAGATATGAGTCTGTCCCTCCCCCTGCAGGGTGACACAGTGACACAGACAGAAGGAGATATGAGTCTGTCCCTCCTCCTGCAGGGTGACACAGTGACACAGACAGAAGGAGATATGAGTCTGTACCTCCTCCTGCAGGGTGACACAGTGACACAGACAGAAGGAGATAGGAGTCTGTCCCTCCCCCTGCAGGGTGACACAGTGACACAGACAGAAGGAGATAGGAGTCTGTCCCTCCTCCTGCAGGGTGACACAGTGACACAGACAGAAGGAGATAGGAGTCTGTCCCTCCCACTTTAGGGTCCCGCTCTGACAGATTCCCCTTGCTGCCCTTGTACAGGTCCTGCATGCCCAGCGGGCAGGGTTTCATGCTGCCATCGTGCACAATGTAGACTCTGAGAAGCTTCTGAACATGGTGTGGAATGACGGTGAGTGTTATACCAATCCGCCATATTGTTTCGTCACTGACCTCTTTACTTCCCTTCTTACTTTGAGCCCTTATTCAGTAATGTAGAGACTTGTAATTTTGGGCTATACCAATGCATCATAGGGGTTAAGTAATAGTTCTCCAAATTCCATTAATTAATGCTTTTAACCCCTTGAATGCTAAATAGGTTTTCTAACACATTGCTTGCTTATTATTAGAATTCCTTATATGGGTCCAGCTTATTCCACAGCGCTGTACAATAGGGAATAGACTAATACAGGTATTGCACAGTACAAGTAGCACTTACAAAAACAAAAGGATCCGAGGTCCCTGCTCGTGAGACTTTTCTAGCATTCAAGGGGTTAACTCTCTGAGAGGAGAGCGCAATGATTTTCTTTTCTCTTGCTGTGCTTCCCTTTTCCCTCTCCACTCCCATTCTGCCCTCTCCTCTCCTTCTAGGCCATCTGCCCAGCGCTCGGGCCCCGTCTGCCCTCTCCTCTTCCCATCTGCCCTCTCCTCTTCCCATCTGCCCTCTCCTCTCCCACTCGGGCCCCGTCTGCCCAGCGCTCGGGCCCCGTCTGCCCTCTCCTCTTCCCGTCTGCCCTCTCCTCTTCCCATCTGCCCTTTCTTCCCATCTGCCCTCTCTTCTTCCCATCTGCCCTCTCTTCTTCCCATCTGCCCTCTCCTCTTCCATCTGCCCTCTCCTCTTCCCATCTGCCCTCTCCTCTTCCCATCTGCCCTCTCTTCTTCCCATCTGCCCTCTCTTCTTCCCATCTGCCCTCTCCTCTTCCCATCTGCCCTCTCCTCTTCCCATCTGCCCTCTCCTCTTCCCATCTGCCCTCTCCTCTTCCCATCTGCCCTCTCCTCTTCCCATCTGCCCTCTCCTCTTCCCATCTGCCCTCTCTTCTTCCCATCTGCCCTCTCCTCTTCCCATCTGCCCTCTCCTCTTCCCATCTGCCCTCTCCTCTTCCCATCTGCCCTCTCTTCTTCCCATCTGCCCTCTCCTCTTCCCATCTGCCCTCTCCTCTTCCCATCTGCCCTCTCCTCTTCCCATCTGCCCTCTGCCCTCTCCTCTTCCCATCTGCCCTCTCCTCTTCCCATCTGCCCTCTCCTCTTCCCATCTGCCCTCTCTTCTTCCCATCTGCCCTCTCTTCTTCCCATCTGCCCTTTCTTCCCATCTGCCCTTTCTTCCCATCTGCCCTTTCTTCCCATCTGCCCTCTCCTCTTCCCATCTGCCCTCTCTTCTTCCCATCTGCCCTCTCTTCTTCCCACTCTTCTTCCCCTCTGCCCATCTCCTCTTCCCCCTCTGCCCATCTCCTCTTCCCCCTCTGCCCATCTCCTCTTCCCCCTGTGCCCCTCTTCCCCCTGTGCCCCTCTTCCCCTGTGCCCCTCTTCCCTCCTTTTCCCCTCTACCATCTCGTCTTCCCCTCTCGTCTTCCCCTCTCGTCTTCCCCTCTCGTCTTCCCCTCTCGTCTTCCCCTCTCGTCTTCCCCTCTCGTCTTCCCCTCTCCTCTCCTCTGCCCATCTCCCCCTCTGCCCTCTCCTCTCGTCTTCCCCTCTCCTCTCGTCTTCCCCTCTCCTCTCTTCTTCCCCTCTCGTCTCGTCTTGCCCTCTCGTCTCATCTTGCCCTCTGCCCCTCTCCTCCTCTTGCCCTCTGCCCTGCCCTCTTTCCACTCGGGCCTTTGCTTCCCACTCTTGTCTGGCTGTGCCCTCTTCTGCCCATGCTGCTAGGTCCCCTCTTGTCTATAACTTGAGAGATGTTTATTAAACCTAGTGAAAAATGTTAAAGCCTTTAAGCCAGAGATGGCAACGTGCAGCCTTCCAGCTGCTGTTGGACTAGAGACCATTGGCCACAAGAGGATGGTGGGAATTGGAGTCCCACAGTAGCTGGAGAGCCACAAGATGCTGCCCCTGACTAGGAACTGATAAGTGAATGAAGAAGGTATTTGTGTTTAGTTATCCCAATAGGCCCCGATCAGTTACAGCTCTCTTATAGTCAGTATAACAAGGGAACGCCCACTTCCGGGAAATGCTTCATTCAAACATTATTACGGCTCAAAATGAAGCAGTTGGTGGAGCTGATACACGTGCCATAGAGGAATGCAGCCTTTACCGCTACTCTCCCATAGAAACCAACAGATAAACCATCTGGACTAAAGGTGGCTCCACCTGCTATGTTTGTTATAAATCTGCAGTTTGAGCTGTAATAACTTTGGAACATGGCATCTGCCAGTAGTGGCTGTAACCCTTGTTTTACTTGTAAGAAAGTCCCTGTTAAGTGGTTTATAGTAAATCATAACGTTGTCTTGTTTATTCATTAAAATAAAGTTACAAACTGTGGGTAGGGGATTGCATCCTCAGTGTGTGGGCGATTAGCCTGTCCCTCATGTCTGTCAGTCTGTCATGGCACTCTCCTTTCTGTGTGTCTGTCATGGCTCTCTTTCATGTCTCTGTCTGTATGCTATATCTGTCCTCCTGTCTGTCTCTTGTAGAACATGTCCGGAAGGAGATCACTATTCCCTCTGTGTTCACTGGCGCCTCCTCTGGCCGTACACTGCTGGAAAAGTTCTCCTACTATGACAAGTAAGAAAATATCTGCTGGGAGGTAAGGGTCTGGGAGGTGAGGGTCTGTGAGGTGAGGTGAGGGAGAGGAGGGTCGGTGAGGTGAGGTGAGGGAGAGGAGGGTCGGTGAGGTGAGGTGAGGGAGAGGAGGGTCTGTGAGGGAGAGGATGGTCTGTGATGGAGGTGAGGGTCTGTGAGGTGAGGGAGAGGAGGGTCGGTGAGGTGAGA
>CM074721.1:560143645-560166145 GCA_037306005.1 Rhinophrynus dorsalis
TTTCTGAGGTTCTGCTCTCACTGGAAGGATCCTCTAGCTCTTGCGGTGGATGCTCTGTCCATTACTTGGTTATTTCCTCTAGCCTACATCTTTCCTCCCATCCCCATGTTGCACAGGGTGTTATGGAAATTGATATTGGAGCGCTATCCAGTCATTCTGATTGCTTCTTACTGGCCTTGCCAGGCTTGGTTTCCGGAGATTCTGGATCTGTCAGTGGCGGAGCCATTCCCGCTCCCTGCCATCCAGATCTTCTTCTATAGGGTTACCTGTGGAAGGAGGATGTTCATCGGCTAGCTTTGATGGCTTGGAAATTGAATCCAACAATACTGAAGAAGATAGGTTTTTCTTCTGGTGCGGTGGCTACTATGCTCAGTTCCCGCAAACTTGTTTCTTCTAAGGCCTACCATCGTGTCTAGCGACCTTTTTATCTTGGTGTGCTGATATGGACCTGTCTCAGGAATTTGATCTGCCTACGGTCCTGGCCTTTTTGCAGGACGGTGTGGATAAGGGCCTCAGTTTCAGTTCCCTTAAGGTTCAGGCGTCTGCCCTCTCTGTTTTCTTTCAGAGACTCATTGCCATCCTTCCTGATGCCAAGGTTTTCTTCCAGGGTGGTGTTGCTCATACTTGTCCTGCCTTCAAGTATCTCACTCCTCCGTGGGATCTTAACTTGATTTTCGGCGTTCTTCAGCTCCCTCCATTTGAGTCCTTGGGTACTATTCCTCTATGCCTGTTGACGTGGAAAATGGCCTTTCTCCTGGCGATCGTGTCCATTCGCTGTGTCACGGAGTTGCATGCGCTGTCCTGTAAGCCACCCTTTTTGGTGTTTCACAAGGACAAGGCTGTGCTTCGCACTTCTCAGGAGTTTCTGCCGAAGGTGGTTTCTGAGTTCCACATCAATCAGGAGATTGTGGTGCCCTCTTTCTGCCCTGACCCCACCTCTGACAAGTGACTATTGCTTCTTGGATCAAGTCCACTATTTGTAAGGCTTACGAGCTGAGGAAGAAGCCTGTCCCCTTTTGGGTCATGGCTCATTCTACTAGATCTATTTGGGCTTCTTGGGCTTACAAGAATCAGGCCTCTGCTGATCAGTTGTGCAAGGCTGCCACCTGGTCGTCTGTGCACACCGTGTTGATGTGCTGGCATCGGCTGACGCCAGCTTTGGGAGGAAAATCATGGAGCCAGTCTTGCCTGTCTAGTATTTCCTTCAGTTCTTGGTGCTTCCTTCACTTTTGAGCCTTGTTGGCTCTAGTTCAGTGTGCTGTGTAACAGTGTGAGGTGTTGTTACCCCTGTTCGGTGTCCGTTGACACTTCAGTTGTTTTGTTGGGCTATCTGTGATCTGATGGTTCATATCTGCTCTGGTGACTTTGGGGGCCTTGCGCCTGGTCCTTGCCTTACTTCCGCCTCTGGGAAACCCAATGGTTGGACATCCCAAAGTTACCAGTAACCTGTATTGGACGACAGAGAAAAGAGGATTTTAGTCTTACCTGTTAAATCCTTTTCTCTTAGTCCATACAGGTTACTGGTCTCCCACCCTGTCAAGAGACCATGCTTGGCTCTCCTGTGGCAGACTGTGGGGGTCCTTCGGGGTCATGCTCACAGGAGTCTTCTTTCCCTTCTACTATCTAGTCAATAGTTAGTGTCTCAAATCTTACTGGAGCTGATTGGCTAGCTGCAGCCAAGGAGGGAAGGTAGGCTCCACCCCCTGCATACAGTTCTAGAATTGTTCCTGCCTACAATTAAAGGGGTGGATCGCCTACCCAAAGTTACCAGTAACCTGTATGGCGTAAGAGAAAAGGATTTAACAGGCAAGGCTAAAATCCTCTTTTCTCAGACTGATGGTCAGGCTTTTTCCTGTAGAGCTGTCTGTGCGCCTGCTCATCAGTCCCTTCCTGTACCTTAAATCACAGTGCAGTGCCTCCTATAGGAGACCGGTATGGACAGCACAGGTGTGCAGACGTCTATAAGACAAGATGTCTGTGTGCATGCCTGGCCGTCTGGCTCAGAACAAGGAAGATTACTTCAGATTGTGGTACTTGCGCCGGATACTATCACTGTTAGGAAGCTAATCATATTGTGGGGGGACTTGATATAGGGTGAAAGTTGCACTTTAAGCCCCAGGTGGGTAAAAAGATTCCTTGCTGACTCTAAATAGCATTTGGATATTTCCCTGGATCAACATCCTATCTGTTATGAAGATGATCAATAATAATACAAAGTATCCTGTATTTGCTTTCTGAGGCCTAAAATCTAGTCTGACGTCTGCCCCATGGGTGCAGCCATTACAGGCTTTTCTATGGGTTCCTGACTCCCATCACCGTAGCAGTCTTGATCGGTATCTCAGAAGTGATAATGCTGTATTGTCTGTAAAAGAGATGATAGACTGTAACAGCGGAACACCGGCCAGGTGCGCACTAATATCGATGAATTAACGGAGTTAACTGCTGTCTCTCGTTGCAAGTTGCACAGATAAAGTTAACACATACATTACACATTTTAACTCTTTAAGTGCAAGCGAGATATACAACTCATTGCAAAGCATTACTTCACTGTCACTCAAAGGATTTTTTGTGCATTTAACATGATTATAGATTCTAACAGAACATGGTAACATAGTAAATTAGGTTGAAAAAAGACAAGTCCATCAAGTTCAACCTTTGCCTCATAACCCAGAGAAATGAGAATTGTATAGCTTTCCTGTTACCAAATAATTCAGTCTTTATCAGACCTTCTGATCTGTCTACTAATAAACAGTATAACCCTGTATGTTCCCTTTTGAAAGAAATGTATCTAATCTTCTCTTGAATGTATCCATTGTATCTGTATAACCACCTCCCTGGGCAATGAATTCCACAATTAACAGACCTTACTGTAAAAAACCCCTTCCTCTGCTGAAGTCTAAACCTCCTTTCCTCTAATCTCAAGGGGTGTCCCCTGGTCACCTGATCAGGCCTTGGAATAAATAGCTCACCGCAGAGATCCTTGTATTGACCTCTCATATACTTGTACAATGTGATAAGGTCTCCTCTTAGTTGTCTTTTCTCTAGAGTAAATAAACCAAGTTTGTCTAGTCGTTCCTCATACGTCAAGTCCTCCATTCCCTTAATTAATCTCTAGTTCTAGAATATGTACATGAGACTTCTAATTATGTAACACGACTTCATTTATAGGCGTTAGAGCTCCTTTAAATTAAAGGGTGCGGTTTGGTTACTCCGGAATAGCTCATATGGTATAAACATTTCCACCTTATACTGTGATGTACTAAGGAAACTTGGTGCAATTCTGCAGTAAATTGGCTGCACCATAGGTAGAGACCTTTACATTATTCAAGAGGGCTAAAAGCCCCGTTTAAATGAATGGGAATTTCAGGAATGTTTGTTGTGTGAGGTGCAGTGGATTTGCTACAGAACTGCTCCTGTAAAGGGTTTATCACAATGGACCTGTAACTGTTACAGCCTGTGGCTCTCTTCTAGGTGACGAATACGATGTCTGCGCCATTTGTCTGGAGGAGTACGAAGAGGGTGACAAACTGCGTGTTCTACCCTGTTCTCATGGTAAGTTCCCCACACTGACACTACCACTGTCACCCTGCAGGGGGAGGTACAGACTCATATATCCTTCTGTCTGTGTCACCTCCAGGAGGAGGGACAGACTCGTATCTCCTTCTGTCTGTGTCACTGTGTCACCCTGCAGGAGAAGGTACAGACTCGTATATCCTTCTGTCTGTGTCACCCTCCAGGAGGAGGGACAGAATCATATCTCCTTCTGTCTGTGTCACTGTGTCACCCTGCAGGAGGTGGGACAGACTCCTATCTCCTTCTGTCTGTGTCACCCTGCAGGGGAAGGGACAGACTCATATCTCCTTTCTGTGTCACTGTGTCACCCTGCAGGAGGAGGGACAGACTCCTATCTCCTTCTGTCTGTGTCACTGTGTCACCCTGCAGAGGGGAGGGACAGACTCATATCTCCTTCTGTCTGTGTCACTGTGTCACCCTGCAGGAGGAGGGACAGACTCATATCTCCTTCTGTCTGTGTCACTGTGTCATCCTGCAGGAGGAGGGACAGACTCATATCTCCTTCTGTCTGTGTCACTGTGTCACCCTGCAGGAGGAGGGACAGACTCATATCTCCTTCTGACTGTGTCACCCTGCAGGAGTAGGTACAGACTCATATCTCCTTCTGTCTGTGTCACTGTGTCACCCTGCAGGAGGAGGGACAGACTCATATCTCCTTCTGTCTGTGTCACTGTGTCACCCTGCAGGAGTAGGTACAGCCTCATATCTCCTTCTGTCTGTGTCACTGTGTCACCCTGCAGGGGGAGGGACAGACTCATATCTCCTTCTGTCTGTGTCACTGTGTCACCCTGCAGGGGGAGGGACAGAGTCATATCTCCTTCTGACTGTGTCACCCTGCAGGAGTAGGTACAGACTCATATCTCCTTCTGTCTGTGTCACTGTGTCACCCTGCAGGAGGAGGGACAGACTCATATCTCCTTCTGTCTGTGTCACTGTGTCACCCTGCAGGAGTAGGTACAGCCTCATATCTCCTTCTGTCTGTGTCACTGTGTCACCCTGCAGGGGGAGGGACAGACTCATATCTCCTTCTGTCTGTGTCACTGTGTCACCCTGCAGGAGGAGGGACAGACTCATATCTCCTTCTGTCTGTGTCACTGTGTCACCCTGCAGGAGGAGGGACAGACTCCTATCTCCTTCTGTCTGTGTCACTGTGTCACCCTGCAGGAGGAGGGACAGACTCCTATCTCCTTCTGTCTGTGTCACTGTGTCACCCTGCAGGAGTAGGTACAGACTCCTATCTCCTTCTGTCTGTGTCACTGTGTCACCCTGCAGGAGTAGGTACAGACTCCTATCTCCTTCTGTCTGTGTCACCCTGCAGGAGGAGGGACAGACTCCTATCTCCTTCTGTCTGTGTCACTGTGTCACCCTGCAGGAGGAGGGACAGACTCCTATCTCCTTCTGTCTGTGTCACTCTGCAGGAGGAGGGACAGACTCCTATCTCCTTCTGTCTGTGTCACTGTGTCACCCTGCAGGAGGAAGGACAGACTCGTATCTCCTTCTGTCTGTGTCATTGTGTCACCCTGCAGGAGGAGGGACAGACTCGTATCTCCTTCTGTCTGTGTCATTCTGCAGGAGGAGGGACAGACTCGTATCTCCTTCTGTCTGTGTCACCCTGCAGGAGGAGGGACAGACTCGTATCTCCTTCTGTCTGTGTCACTGTGTCATCCTGCAGGAGGAGGGACAGACTCATATCTCCTTCTGTCTGTGTCACTGTGTCACCCTGCAGGAGGAGGTACAGACTCCTATCTCCTGTCTGTGTCACTGTGTCACCCTGCAGGAGGAGGGACAGACTCATGTCTCCTTCTGTCTGTGTCACTGTGTCACCTGCAGGAGGAGGGACAGACTCATATCTCCTTCTGTCTGTGTCACTGTGTCACCCTGCAGGAGGAGGGACAGACTGATATCTCCTTCTGTCTGTGTCACTGTGTCACCCTACAGGGGGAGGGACAGACTCGTATCTCCTTCTGTCTGTGTCACTGTGTCACCCTGCAGGAGGAGGGACAGACTCCTATCTCCTTCTGTCTGTGTCACTGTGTCACCCTGCAGGGGGAGGGACAGACTCATATCTCCTTCTGTCTGTGTCACTGTGTCATCCTGCAGGGGGAGGGACAGACTCATATCTCCTTCTGTCTGTGTCACTGTGTCACCCTGCAGGAGGAGGGACAGACTCATATCTCCTTCTGTCTGTGTCACTGTGTCACCCTGCAGGAGGAGGGACAGACTCATATCTCCTTCTCTCTGTGTCACCCTGCAGGGGGAGGGACAGACTCATATCTCCTTCTGTCTGTGTCACTCTGCAGTGGGAGGGATCTTCTGTCTGTGACACTCTGGGCTGTTAGTAACGGTATGTCCCCTCTCTCTGCAGCGTATCATTCCAGCTGTGTTGACCCCTGGCTGACCAAGACCAAGAAGAGTTGTCCTGTGTGCAAACATCGGGTCTTCCGCTCAGATGATGACTCTGACTCCGAGAGTGGGGGAGAGGCAGCTGATGGTGAACGGGAAGATGAGAGTGAAAACGAGCGCACCCCACTGCTGAGGCCTTCCCCGTCTTTTGGGAGCATGGCGGAGTCTCCTCCTGCGCAGCCAGAGGAGGAAACGGAGCGAACTCCCACTTCTGCGGTCATCGTGTGATGCATCAAGTCCTCTCTGTTGTACCTTCATCTCCTGGAAAGACTGTGTTGCCTCTCCCAGAATCCTTTGCACCCAATACTGGCAAAACTCTGGTCGCGGAGTCCTTTTTCCCTGTGATTTACATGCTCCCAGAATCCTTTGCTCGGTGACTGATCCACACCCATAATCCTTTTCTAAATTAGGCTGATTTACTGTGAGGGACCGGGGGAGTTCTGGAGCAAACCAACTACAATATGGGAGGCAAATACCTATCCCCAGTGATTTAAATGGACTTGAAACCCCTATTCATGCTAGAGAAATGGGTTTAACACCCCCATTTAAATCAATGAGGAGTTAGCATTTGTTACCTAAGGTGCAGTAAGTTGCACCCAAAATTGCCCGAGTTCATCTTTGTATGTCAGCCTTTGTATGTCACCCCATAATCCTTTGTTTGTCTGATTCACCCCCATAATAATTTGCTCAGTGTTTGATTAACCCCCCATAATCCTCTGCTCAGTGCTGATTTACATAAATCACCCCCCCCCCCGTAGTCCTTTGCTGTTGGACACTGAATCTATTTCCCACAATCCTTTGCTCTTGGACACTGAATCTATTCCCCACAATCCTATACTCTTGGACCCTGGCTTTATTTCCCATAATCCTTTGCTCTTTGACATTGGATCTCTTTCCCATAATCCTTTTTGTTCTCTGATTTGGTCTTCTCCCATAATCCTTTGGCTCTCTGATCGTTCTCCACCCAGAATCCATCACAGGAAGACTGGCCCAACCAATCCTGACATTGATCACGTACATTGATATGGGGGAGGTTGAAACTAATTTAGCTTGTGGTAGCCGGCCCTACCCCGATTTGTGGTAAAGGGGCATTTGTAGGAAAGGAGGGAAGATCATTCCTATGAAAGAATGGTTCGGGGCAGTAGTGAAGTTTGGCACCTTTTAGGGCTGTACTGAGGAAACAGCCTGGCACCTCCCAAGGTTAAGACCGTGGACCGTACGCCTAATGAAAAGAGGCGCAACGCTGGGGCAAACCAAGTAAACTGGAGGGGACAAATTTCATAATATCCATTGATTCAAGTGGGGATTTTAAGCAATATGCTGTAGAACTCTCTTAGAAGATAAAAGCCCAGATTAAATGAAAAATGTGTATTGTAACAGTTTTCCTCCTTGGCAAGGACAAATGGGCTTTTACTGCTGGAAGAATTTTAATTTCAAAGATTATTACAACTCAAATGTATTATTATTTTAACCCCTTAGTGAACGTCCACTCGTACATGCGGCCGGCACTTAACGACAGGGTTTTTTTATTTTTCCCTCATTCTAGCTAATGACTTCCGTGAATTACCAGGTACGTCCTCTGTCACTAAGTGACAGTTTTTGCGGGACGTACCTGGTAAGTCACTTGTCGCGATGGGGTTAAACTGCAGTTTTCTGTTGTGGACACTAGCGATATGAAGAGAAACAACGGCACAAGGAGGAATAAGTGTAGTATTTTAGGATAAATATTTGGCCTTCGCCCAAAGCGCTCTTTTAGGTTATGTACTCACATTTTCTGAGGCTAGATAGACCGTATATTGCTTGCTTGGTATTAACACCAGGATCCACTCCTAGATGTCCTTAGATCACCACCCACAGCAGTTCTGGATTGCTTGCCTTGTAGTTGATACCTTCCACAGATCTAGGGTTTGCCTATGGACTCCACACCGAGGTATATGAACAGAACAGGCTTTGTTATACCTCCCCGAATACTAATACAGATACGAGGGTGAATAAAAAAAATCTCTAATTTATTCCACTAATAAAAGTTTCATTAAAAAGAGAACACGCAACGATTTTGTGAGAGAGTTCACTTCATCAGGAGCTAGCGATACGGAAAGCCGTACTCTGCGGCTCACTAGCTCTTGTAGAGTTGTTATAAGAAATAAATTACCTTTTTGGTCACCAGTTATTGCTAAGAGTTTGAGCTGTACTTTCAAATGAAAAATCTCCCAGCAGTAGAAGTGGGCTATCTTTATTTGGCAAGAGAACCCTGATAGCATATAGCTGATTTGTTTTAAAAGTTTACTTCTCCTTTAAGGACCAGTGGGGCGGAGCATTGCTTAGGAACGTGTTGCACCCTGCCTCTTGTCCTTAAATTCTTAAACCACTGGGAATTTTTATTTCCTATCATGCCACTGGCTTTCTCCAAACTTTCTCCACATGTGAGTTGTGGATACGGCCCCAATGGTCGCTGATTTTTGCACATTTAGGACTGACACAGCGGGTCACTTCTAGGGCTTTTAAAGGGCACTGTCCTCCTCTGTGTATTGTACCCATTATTCTGTGATTGAACTGTATCTAATTACCCTGTACAGGTTTTTATATAAACAATATTTCCTTACTAATTAACCCTGTGCCGACTGTCACATCACTAAATGGCGTTTGTTTTTTTTTTTACAGGTAATTATTACGAAAAAATAAACATATTTTGGATCTCTGTTGATAGTAATTCTCATGGGATTAGAACTCGCAATTGTACATTGTGGTCGACCGTGGGGAAAATTTGAGGAGAAAAGAAAAATAGCCATTCATTTTATGTTGCGCTTTTAACCCCTCGAATGTTGGTGTTTTCAGTGCATTGCTTCAAAAACATGCTGGCAACCTATTTTGCGTTCAAAGGGTTAAAAGCCTTATTTGAATCAATGGTGTAACAGAAGACGAGGACACCGGGAGGTCCTTAGCCGTCGTGCCGTCCTTGATGCGGTGACAGAAGGGTAGGGGTGTGCCGGTCCTTTAAAGCAGAGTCCCTGGGAATGGGAGATAGAGGGGACTCTCTAAACCATTCCTCTAGTAAAATACTCCACACAGTTCAAGTTCCAAATAAACACACTCTATTTGGGGACATTTTATAATAAAAACGCACAAAGGAACATAATTCAATTTTGCCGCTCCGATCTCCAACCACTGAGAATCGGAGCGGCAAGGGACAACATGGTGGTGACCAGTCTATGCTCAGCTCCCATTGTATACATTTCATTAAATTACCCTGGCCCAGCAGACTAAGTCAATCGTGTCACACGGCTCCCTAGCCAATGGGAACCGAAGCAACAAGATGGAACTCTCAACGAGCGGTAGGAGGCCAATCATTGAGCTGCCTACTTTTCTAAATGGGCAGTGGGGAATTCTGGATGGGTATGGCGGCCGGGCCGTTCATACACAGGGACAGCCACTTCATTTTGTCCGTAAAGGGATAGTAATGTTTCATAATAAAAGCAGCTCTAATTAATCATCATAGTATTTGGACTTTGGAGAGTGTTATTTCAATTCTGTCAGTGTTGTAGTACAAGAGTAATTGAATGATAAAGTATCCCCCTCCCGCCCGTTTTACTGATGTAACACTGTTCATCCAGATCAGAAGGGAGGTGCCCAGGTAGAGTGCAGAGAGGGACAATCTTCAATCAAGATAAGGGAAAAACCTGAAAAACTTGTCAAGGGGGGCAGGGCTTTCATTGTTCTCATAGGAAGAAGATTGTCCCCTGCTGTTATCTGTCTGGTCTATGGACTGGATTCCACATCTGAGAAGAGATGGCTTACACTAGGTAAAAGGGGCGGGGGGGGATACTTTGCTTGTGAATATCTCTCAAACCATAAAGGTCTGAGAGATAAGACATATCGTTCTTCATGTTTTTTTCCTACAAAATAAATAAAGATAAAGCAAAGTATTACTATCCCTTTAACTCTTGCTCATGGATTGACTGAAACAGGAGTTAGAAATTTAACTCTACTGCAAACAACCCCAGTTATTACCACTCATTTCGTGGGTTCATCAGCCCACTTTCTCAAGAGTACGATATCGGCTTTTGCAGGTGGGATAGAGTTGACTGAACCCTGCTATATTGTGTGACCCGATTGTGGGCAGGAGAGCAGCCTGAGTTAAACATAGACTGATATTCATCCTCATGTCGTTCTCTCCGTGGTTGGCTGCAGACCAAAAGGCATTTCCAAAAAGGAGCAAAAGTCTTTGAATGTTACAGACACAGAAAGGGATTTGTCAGCTAACTGGCAAAGTGTTCCAGCATCGGCCAGGACAGCAGCTTCCGACTCTGCTGCACCAACCCCTCCATTCCCAGTCCTAGCTTATCTAGTCTAACTCTACTGCAAAGAGCCACCGTTATTCCCACTCATATCGCGGGTTCTACCTGCTTTCTCAAGGGTCATGGAGCGATATTGTACTCTTGAGAAAGTGGGCTAATGAACCCGCGATCGGAGTGGGAATAACTGTGGATGTTTGCAGCAGAATTAGATTTCTAATTACTGTGTCAGACAATCCATGAGCTCTTGTGAACGGTAAAACAAATACCAAGTGAAGAATCGGACAGGAGAGGACCGCTCCATAAAGGAGGAGAGCGGGCACAGCCTTGAGATTAACAGGGGTGGGAGAGCAATATGCAACAATTTAGCCTAGCCAGTCGTCTTCTTCTTGCTGATGGATTTTATCCATCAGCGGTGATTTTGGATACCGAGGCTTGAGCCTCACTACTCCATCTTCTCGGGTTGGTTTTTAAGTCGCAGATTTGGATTATTCTTGATCTGTGTTGACTTGTCACAGTTGGGTTAGTTTCACAGGGTCTTCGCTGTGATGGGCCGCGGGTAGCGGTCGAAGGGGTTTGCAGTGGTGGCAGTGAGTTTTCTGATCAGAGGGTTCGGGTTCTGATCCAGTCCTTGGCAGAAGTTCTTACTCAGCTTCTCTAGGTGTTCGTCCAACATCTCAATGTCCAGCTCCCTGTGAAGGTCAGCTGTCCTTACGAATCTTGGAGCTCCGGACGATATCCGCAGGGCCTTGTTCTGGACTCTCTGAAGACTCTTCCGGTGTCGCTCATGGCAAGTGATCCATGCTGGGGAGGCATACGTCAGGGTAGGTCTGATGATTGCCTTGTAGATGTTAATCTTTGTCCGTAGTGGCATGGACTTGGTCTTCAGGAGTGGGTACAGTGCTGCCATCTTTCCTGTTGCCTTCTGCTGAGTATTCTCAATATGGCTTCCCCAGTTGAGCTTGCTGTCCAGGGTCACACCGAGGTAGCGGCTGCTGCTCTCCCACTTGATGGTCTCCCCATTGAGGCTGATGTGTGGGTGCTCCTTGATCTTCTTTCTGGTAAACAGCGTTGCAGTTGTCTTACAATTTAGCCTACGTCTATAAGCATCTATTTATCCTAAACATAATGAAGGGCGTGGGCTTGCTCCTAGGTAGAGCTGGAAGGAGATTTTCAGAACGGAAGGTCCTGCAGGGCTGGGCGGCACACTAGGAACCATAAAAGGCTACATCAATTAAAGCGGAACTTTCAAATAATAGCAAGTCACCATGCATTCATTAAATGCATGGCGACTAGCTTGAAAATGTATGTCTTGCCAAAAAAACAAACAAAAAAAAAAAAATACTTGTATAATGAAATCCGTCCCGTTTGGAGGCCGGAACTGAAGCTAGAGCGCAGACATCTTGTCTGTGCACATGCGCCGTCGGTCCCAGTCTCCATTGAGTAGACTGCTTTGCACCATGTGGTCACCGGAAGGAACTGACGGCACAGGTTCACAGACCGCACTAACCTGCCCGTCAGTCCCGAAACAGGATGGATTCCTTTAGAAACAAGTATTTTTTTACTGTAAGACATCTATTTTCAAGCTCGTCGCCATGCATTTAAAGGAGCAGTAAACTTTTTTATGAAAAAATATATATATTGTAGGGATTTTCCTATTGAGTAAAATAATGGTACTCCCACTGCCGAGAGATTTATATTTCCAGAGTTATTACAGTTTAAACCCATGTCATTTTCATTAGCAGTGCCCTCTAGTGGTCAAATTCTAATTAGATTTCCTGTTAGATTCTAATGGAGAGGAAAGTCAGAAAAGTCAGAGACATACAGTTCTCTATAGAATGTGATAGAAACTGCTGAGTCACTTCCTGTGAGTTAGAACTATCAGGAAGTAAACACAGTAAATTCACTTCCTGTCAGTTAGAACTCTCAGGAAGTAAACACAGTAAATTCACTTCCTGTCAGTTAGATCTATCAGGAAGTAAACACAGTAAATTCACTTCCTGATTATTTAAACTGCTATAAATTTTGAATAAAACATCTGACAGCAATGGGAGTGACCTTGTTTTATTCGGCAGGAAAAGCTCTATAAAATGTGTTTTCATAAAAAAAGTTTACTGCTCCTTTAATGAATGCATGGCGACTGGCTATTATCTGAACGTTCCGCTTTAAAGTATTGTAATTTAAACATATACAGTACTGTGCAAAATTCTTAGGCAGGTGTAAAAAAAAAATGCTGTAAAAGTCAAAATGCTTTCAAAAATAGATATATTAATAGTTTATTTTAATCAATTAACAAAATGATAGTGAGTGAACAGATGAAAAATCTAAATCAAATCAATATTTGGTGTGACCACCCTTTTTGCTTTCAAAACCGCATCAGTTCTTCGAGGTAGACTTGCACAATGTCAGGGATTTTGTAGGTATTTAGTCAGGTGTATGATTAAACAATTATACCAAACAGATGCTAATGATCATCAATTTAATATATAGGTTGAAACACAATCATAAACAGGAACAGCTGTGTAAGAGGAATAATACTGGGTGAGGAACATCTAAACTCCGCTAACAAGGTGAGGTAGCTGAAAACCGTTTAATGTTAAAAGCCTACACCATGTCAAGACTGAGCACAGCAACAAGACACAAGGTAGTTATACTGCATCAGCAAGGTCCCAGGCAGAAATTTCAAGACAGACAGGAGTTTCCTGATGTGTTGGCCAAGCTCTTTTGATGAAGCACGAAGAAATGGGCAACGCTGAAGACAGTAAGATGCAGTGGTCAGCCAGGGAAACTTGCAGCAGAGGAAGGACATGTGCTTGCTTCTCTTTGCAATCGGAAGATGTCCAGCAGTGCCGTATGCTCAGAATTGGCAGAAAACAATGGGACCCTGGCACACCCATCTACTGTCCGGAGAAGTCTGGTCAGAAGTGGTCTTTATGGAAGACTTGCACCCAAAAAGCCATACCTCCAACGTGGAAACAAGGTCAGTCGACTGGGGTGCAGAAAAAATGGTAGCAGGTGCTCTGGACTGATGAGTCAAAATTTTAAATATTTGGCTTTAGCGGAAGGCAGTTTGTTCATCAAAGGGTGGATGTTCCTTGCAAGTTTAGGGCTGCATTTCTGCACCTTAGATTGTAGGCTTTCGGACAGAGACCTCACACCCATTGTTTCACTACAAAGCACTTGGAAATCTGTATTGTCTAAAGCCTTAAATTGTGAAGTGTTGGATACACTTGTGGTGCCATATAAATAAACATTCATTCAAATGGAGTTGGGGATTTGGTCAGCATTAAGTACAGGCAGATAACATCATGCAGTTCCATCAGGGAGGCATCCGATTGACCCCATATTTATTCTGCAGCATGAAAATGATGCCAGTCATTAAGAACTATCTTCAGTGTAAAGAAGAACAAGGAGTCCTGGAAGTGATGGTATGGCCTCCATAGAGCCCTGATCTCAACATCATAGAGTCTGTCTGTGATTACATGAAGAGAGAGAAGCAACTGAGATGCCTAAATCCACAGAAGAACTGTGTTTAATTATCCACGATGTCTGGAACAACCTACCTGCCAAGTTCCTTACAAAACTGCGTGCAAGTGTATCTGGAGCAGAGGTTCTCAGCCCGTGTCCTCAGTGGCCACTAACAGGGACTGTCCCTCCTATACTGTATAGTGCCAGTCCTTATACACAGACACATGCAGACTGTATACTATACAGCAGAGGTTCTCAGCCCATGTCCTCAGTGACCACTAACAGGGACTGTCCCTCCTATACTGTATAGTGCCAGTCCTTATACACAGACACATGCAGACTGTATACTATACAGCAGAGGTTCTCAGCCCGTGCCCTCAGTGGCCACTAACAGGGACTGTCCCTCCTATACTGTATAGTGCCAGTCCTTATACACAGACACATGCAGACTGTATACTATACAGCAGAGGTTCTCAACCCGTGTCCTCAGTGACCACTAACAGGGACTGTCCCTCCTATACTGTATAGTGCCAGTCCTTATACACAGACACATGCAGACTGTATACTATACAGCAGAGGTTCTCAGCCCATGCCCTCAGTGGCCACTAACAGGGACTGTCCCTCCTATACTGTATAGTGCCAGTCCTTATACACAGACACATGCAGACTGTATACTATACAGCAGAGGTTCTCAGCCCATGTCCTCAGTGACCACTAACAGGGACTGTCCCTCCTATACTGTATAGTGCCAGTCCTTATACACAGACACATGCAGACTGTATACTATACAGCAGAGGTTCTCAGCCCATGTCCTCAGTGACCACTAACAGGGACTGTCCCTCCTATACTGTATAGTGCCAGTCCTTATACACAGACACATGCAGACTGTATACTATACAGCAGAGGTTCTCAGCCCATGTCCTCAGTGACCACTAACAGGGACTGTCCCTCCTATACTGTATAGTGCCAGTCCTTATACACAGACACATGCAGACTGTATACTATACAGCAGAGGTTCTCAGCCCATGTCCTCAGTGACCACTAACAGGGACTCTCCCTCCTATACTGTATAGTGCCAGTCCTTATACACAGACACATGCAGACTGTATACTATACAGCAGAGGTTCTCAGCCCATGTCCTCAGTGACCACTAACAGGGACTGTCCCTCCTATACTGTATAGTGCCAGTCCTTATACACAGACACATGCAGACTGTATACTATACAGCAGAGGTTCTCAGCCCATGTCCTCAGTGACCACTAACAGGGACTGTCCCTCCTATACTGTATAGTGCCAGTCCTTATACACAGACACATGCAGACTGTATACTATACAGCAGAGGTTCTCAGCCCATGTCCTCAGTGGCCACTAACAGGGACTGTCCCTCCTATACTGTATAGTGCCTGTCCTTATACACAGACACGTGCAGACTGTATACTATACAGCAGAGGTTCTCAGCCCATGCCCTCAGTGACCACTAACAGCGACTGTCCCTCCTATACTGTATAGTGCCTGTCCTTATACACAGACACATGCAGACTGTATACTATACAGCAGAGGTTCTCAGCCCATGCCCTCAGTGACCACTAACAGGGACTGTCCATCCTATACTGTATAGTGCCAGTCCTTATACACAGACACATGCATACTGTATACTATACAGCAGAGGTTCTCAGCCCATGCCCTCAGTGGCCACTAACAGGGACTGTCCCTCCTATACTGTATAGTGCCAGTTCTTATACACAGACACATGTATACTGTATACTATACAGCAGAGGTTCTCAGCCCATGCCCTCAGTGGCCACTAACAGCGACTGTCCCTCCTATACTGTATAGTGCCTGTCCTTATACACAGACACATGCAGACTGTATACTATACAGCAGAGGTTCTCAGCCCATGCCCTCAGTGGCCACTAACAGGGACTGTCCATCCTATACTGTATAGTGCCAGTCCTTATACACAGACACATGCAGACTGTATACTATACAGCAGAGGTTCTCAGCTCGTGTCCTCAGTGACCACTAACAGGGACTGTCCCTCCTATACTGTATAGTGCCAGTCCTTATACACAGACACATGCAGACTGTATACTATACAGCAGAGGTTCTCAGCCCATGCCCTCAGTGGCCACTAACAGGCCAGGACTTAGGAATTTCCCTGCTAGAACACAAGTGTGTTGATCAGAGGTTCAGTCGTATTGATTAACTCACCTGTGCTCTTAAAAGGACCATCACTGGTCCTTAAGTGCCGGACCAGCGTGACGGTCCGGGTATGTCAACTGACGCGAAGGGGTTAAAAAATGTTTTGGTGTTTTTTGTTTTGTTTTGTTTTTTTTTTCCCCCACTCGTGTATAAATACGCACCCCCCACTTCACATAAGGTAAAATGGGGTAAAAATGTGTGTGTATATATATATAATAGAGAGAGAGAGAGAGAGAGAGAGAGAATAAGAGTCAGAGAGAGAGGTGCTCACACTTTTAAAGGGATAGTAATACTTAAAATGTAAAAAAAAATATGTTGTATGTTGTAGGTGTTTCATTCAAAATGTATTAATTTTCAAAGTTGAATTTTTTAGGTGCAATATCACAGTGGCCTGAAATTGTACAGTGGCGCTGTTGCTACACCATCCTATGGAGATTTATGGTCCCGGGACCAGAGCTGTCCATAGGATCGTGTAGCAACAGCGCCACTGTGCAATTTCAGGCCACTGTGATATTGCACCTAAAAAATTCAACTTTGAAAATCAATAACTTTTGAATGAAACACCTTTCAGCAGTGGGAGTTCTCTTGTTTTACTCAGGGGGATAAACCCTACAACATATTTTTTTTTTTACATTTTAAGTATTACTGTCCCTTTAACCCCTTAACGACATGTGCCGTACTATGACCGTCACGGTCCTTGAAATACTGAAGGACCGATGACGGTCATGGTACGTCACGTACTTTTTACTTACAGCGCTGTACCGGGAGCGCTGTAAGTAAAAATAGGGCCTGAAATTGACCGCTCCAAGATCACTGATACATAGTGACGCGCCGATACACGCAACAGGTTACGTGTACCAGCGCGTCCACGTGGTTCAATGCGGTCCTTATGGGACGGAAATGTCCCAGGACCGTCGAACGTTAAGAGGTTAAAGTCATCTGCCTGGGTGCTGTATTTTCAGCCAAATACATAGTGTAATCCAATTGAAAAAGCACTCTGAGGACTTCATAATCAGTGGTAATTAGGCTTCATTGTGCAGATCAGCGTGTTGGTTATCTTACAGTAACCTTCATCATGGATGCCCAAACAGTGAAAAAAAAACCTTCATATACCCCTAGTGAACAAACTAGCGCCAAAAGGAGGCATTGTGGGTGGTTATGACGTCATATATAGTGGCCGATTATATTGTGATTGACATGTACAATCATCAATCAAAAATAAGTGAAGTTTGCATCAAACAATTCAAAAAGCCGATTAGACCACTCCTCAGCGCTGGTATTTCTGACACAGACCCTACGTCCCCCGATCTCTGGTTCCCACTGTACTGCTGGTAGTGACAGAGCCAACCGTGTACAGTGATCTCAGGTTATTTGAGTGTTGTTAGGCGCACATCTCCCGGAACACGTACACGGACTGCGCCTGCGTATTCTTTATTTATTCTATCAAGTCCCCTATAACCTACAAATAAGGTCTGTTAAAGGGATAGTAACACTTCGTTTTAACTTTATTTTATTTTGTAGGCATTAAAAAAACATGAAGAACGATATAAGTCTTATCTCTCAAACCTTTATGGTTTAAGAGATATTCACAAGTAAAGTTTCCCCTCCCGCCCCTTTTACCTAGTGTAAGCCATCTCTTCTCAGATGTGGAATCCAGTCCATAGACCAGACAGATAACAGAAGGGGACAATCTTCTTCCTATGAGAACAATGAAAGCCCTGCCCCCCTTGACAAGTTTTTCAGGTTTTTCCCTTATCTTAATTGAAGATTGTCCCTCTCTGCAGTCTACCTTGGCACCTCCCTTCTGATCTGGTTGAACAGGGGGGGGTGATACTTTGTGAATATCTCTTAAACCATAAAGGTTTGAGAGATAAGACTTATATCATTCTTCATGTTTTTTTAATGCCTACAAAATAAAATAAAGTTAAAACGAAGTATTACTATCCCTTTAAGTGTGAAGGCAACTGAAGGTAGCGGAAGACAGCGAGAACCATGCATTGCGATGCGCTGGTGTTCTGCGGGACCACACACATACAGTCTGCCTAAGCACATTATCATCACCTTCGCTCTTTACACACAGACACATTTTTTAAGATTATGTTGATCTGACATGTACTAAAGATATGTAATAGCAGCCTTATTACTGGGATTTTTATGCTTAAGCTCCATTTGGTTTCTTATGAATTCTTTGATACAAACTTCACCTTTTTTTGATTGATGATTGTAAATGTCAATCGAAATATAATCAGCCACTGTATTTGATGTCATAACCACCCACAATGCCTTGTTTTAGTGCTAGTTTGTTCATTAGGGGTATATGAAGGGTTTTTTTTCACTGTTTGGGCATGCATGATGAAGGTTACTTTAAGATAACCAAAACGTTGATCTGCACAATAAAGTCTGCTTATCACTGATTTTTCAGTTGGATTACACAGATATATATACAGCTGTGAGTGGTTTTCTACGACGAATATTGGTGTGTATATATATATATATATATATATATATATATATATATATATATATATATATATACAGGGCTTAACCCCTTAACGACCAGCGGTTGCGGGGTGAGTGGTCCTTTAAGGACCAGCTAGAGAATTTCGGCGTGCCGCCCCACGTGACTGATCACGTGATGCGGCACGCCGAACTGAGGGACTGAAAGCGATCGCTCCGGTCTTGGAGCGATCAAATTCAGTCCCCGGTATTACTCACCGCGTTCCTGCAGGAGCGCGGTGAGTAATAGTACGTGACGTACCAGGACCGTCACTGGTCCTTAAGTACCGGACCAGCGTGACGGTCCGGGTATGTCACCGGACTCTAAGGGGTTAAAATATGAAGTCCTTTGCTACTAGCCAGACCTGAAAAGTTACTAACCACTCAAGCTGTAACATACCCACCAGGGCTGAATTTCTACTCGCCAGGGCTAAATTTTCACTCGCCATTGGCTAGTGGAAATTTTGAGCCCTGTATATATGTGTGTGTGTGTGTGTGTGTATATATATATATATATATATATATATATATATATATACACATGTCATTTTTTTATTTTTTATTTATTTAATGTATTTTAATCTATAGCCAGTTGTAATAGAACTACATTCAATGACATTGTGTCTGGAGCAGGTGTATCCAAGTTCAGTCCTCAGGGTCCACAGCAGGCCAGGATTTAGGGATTTCCCTTATTAATCACAGGTGAGTCAGTCACAATGAACGATCCACTGAGTAACATACCTGTGATTAATAAGGGAAATCCTTCCATCCTGGCCTGTTGGTGGCCCCTGAGGACTGAACTTGGACAGACCTGATCTAGAGGATTAAAATTCCACTTTAAGTAAACTCATGCACCTGACACCAGGCATGATTAACCCTTTGAGTGCCAAGGGGTGGAATGCAGAGCAATGCATTGTGTACAACTCTGCAAACTTAGTGTTAAAGATGGTATATGCTGAACAATCGCCCCAGATGATCCAGAGGAAGGCAAAAAAAAAAAAAAAACAACAATATTGAAGCCATTTTCAATTACACCCCAAATCGCAGTCAGATATTTCCCTGAATCAACATCTTCTCTGCTTTAAAGATCAACTGTCCTCATTCTCAATATTGTTCTGAGCTGGGTAGGTATCCATTGCTTTTTTGAAAGCAGTTACAGTATCTTCAAGAAGAGTATCAAGAGGCAAATAATTCCATAACTTTACTACCCTTACTGTAAAAAAAAAAAAAAAATCCTTAGTCTTAATGGGTGACCTCTTTTTCTTTGCATACTGCTGTGAAGTCTGTTGTCTATGAGTACTCCTAAATCTTCCTCTAAATAGGTTCCCCATAGAGGGGGGGGGGTACTAGGATTTTTCTCACCCAAGTAAGATAAAGGGAGGGTTTATTATTAGGTAGTGGTCGTTCTCCATTAAACTCCTGCTGGGCCCCGGGTAAAGTATCAAGCAGTGGGCTTCCCCTTTACCACTTGCCTTGCAAGGAAGATTCCTTCCTGGGTAAGTGACTATTGTAACTAATAATGACTTCACAGAACTTAATTTAAAGTGGAACTACCACCCCAAGTAAAATTAAACCCCAAGAATTACCCATCTGGCGACTAGCTGATCAATAGTACTAGTCCCCAGAATAATTACGTCCTTACAGAGAAATCGTAAGGCTCCTGAGACTGACAGTCAGGAAACAGCGCAGACATCTTTACATAGTGACGTCTGCGCGGTCAGTCCCAGTCTGCTCTAGGAGGCGTTGCTAGGTACCGGAAGGGACTGACGGACAGGAAACAGCGCCAACATCTTTACATAGTGAGGTCTGCGCGGTCAGTCCCAGTCTGCTCTAGGAGGAGTTGCTAGGTACCGGAAGGGACTGACGGCCAGGAAACAGCGCAGACATCTTTACATAGTGAGGTCTGCGCGGTCAGTCCCAGTCTGCTCTAGGAGTAGTTGCTAGGTACCGGAAGGGACTGACGGTCAGGAAACAGCGCAGACATCTTTACATAGTGAGGTCTGCGCGGTCAGTCCCAGTCTGCTCTAGGAGGCGTTGCTAGGTACCGGAAGGGACTGACGGTCAGGAAACAGCGCAGACATCTTTACATAGTGAGGTCTGCTCGGTCAGTCCCAGTCTGCTCTAGGAGGCGTTGCTAGGTACCGGAAGGGACTGACGGCCAGGAAACAGCGCAGACATCTTTACATAGTGATGTGTGCGCGATCAGTCCCAGTCTGCTCTAGGAGGCGTTGCTAGGTACCGGAAGGGACTGACGGCCAGGAAACAGCGCAGACATCTTTACATAGTGATGTGTGCGCGATCAGTCCCAGTCTGCTCTAGGAGGCGTTGCTAGGTACCGGAAGAGACTGACAGCCAGGAAACAGCGCAGACATATTTACATAGTGATGTGTGCGCGATCAGTCCCAGTCTGCTCTAGGAGGAGTTGCTAGGTACAGGAAGAGACTGACAGCCAGGAAACAGCGCAGACATCTTTACATAGTGAGGTCTGCGCGGTCAGTCCCAGTCTGCTCTAGGAGGCGTTGCTAGGTACAGGAAGAGACTGACAGCCAGGAAACAGCGCAGACATCTTTACATAGTGAGGTCTGCGTGGTCAGTCCCAGTCTGCTATAGGAGGCGTTGCTAGGTACAGGAAGAGACTGACAGCCAGGAAACAGTGCAGACATCTTTACATAGTGACGTCTGCGCGGTCAGTCCCAGTCTGCTCTAGGAGGCGTTGCTAGGTACCGGAAGGGACTGACGGACAGGAAACAGCGCCAACATCTTTACATAGTGAGGTCTGAGCGGTCAGTCCCAGTCTGCTCTAGGAGGAGTTGCTAGGTACCGGAAGGGACTGATGGCCAGGAAACAGCGCAGACATCTTTACATAGTGAGGTCTGCGCGGTCAGTCCCAGTCTGCTCTAGGAGTAGTTGCTAGGTACCGGAAGGGACTGACGGTCAGGAAACAGCGCAGACATCTTTACATAGTGAGGTCTGCGCGGTCAGTCCCAGTCTGCTCTAGGAGGCGTTGCTAGGTACCGGAAGGGACTGACGGTCAGGAAACAGCGCAGACATCTTTACATAGTGAGGTCTGCGCGGTCAGTCCCAGTTTGCTCTAGGAGGCGTTGCTAGGTACCGGAAGGGACTGACGGCCAGGAAACAGCGCAGACATCTTTACATAGTGATGTGTGCGCGATCAGTCCCAGTCTGCTCTAGGAGGCGTTGCTAGGTACTGGAAGAGACTGACAGCCAGGAAACAGCGCAGACATATTTACATAGTGATGTGTGCGCGATCAGTCCCAGTCTGCTCTAGGAGGAGTTGCTAGGTACAGGAAGAGACTGACAGCCAGGAAACAGCGCAGACATCTTTACATAGTGAGGTCTGCGCGGTCAGTCCCAGTCTGCTCTAGGAGGCGTTGCTAGGTACAGGAAGAGACTGACAGCCAGGAAACAGCGCAGACATCTTTACATAGTGAGGTCTGCGTGGTCAGTCCCAGTCTGCTATAGGAGGCGTTGCTAGGTACAGGAAGAGACTGACAGCCAGGAAACAGTGCAGACATCTTTACATAGTGATGTGTGCGCGATCAGTCCCAGTCTGCTCTAGGAGGCGTTGCTAGGTACCGGACGGGACTGATGGCCAGGAAACAGCACAGACATCTTTACATAGTGAGGTCTGAGCGGTCAGTCCCAGTCTGCTCTAGGAGGTGTTGCTAGGTACCGGAAGGGACTGACGGCCAGGAAACAGCGCAGACATCTTTACATAGTGATGTGTGCGCGATCAGTCCCAGTCTGCTCTAGGAGGCGTTGCTAGATACCGGACGGGACTGATGGACAGGAAACAGCGCAGACATCTTTACATAGTGACGTCTGCGCGGTCAGTCCCAGTCTGCTCTAGGAGGCGTTGCTAGGTACCGGAAGGGACTGACGGCCAGGAAACAGCGCAGACATCTTTACATAGTGACGTCTGTGCGGTCAGTCCCAGTCTGCTCTAGGAGGCGTTGCTAGGTACCGGAAGGGACTGACGGCCAGGAAACAGCGCAGACATCTTTACATAGTGACGTCTGCGCGGTCAGTCCCAGTCTGCTCTAGG
>CM074721.1:560171145-560264436 GCA_037306005.1 Rhinophrynus dorsalis
CTTCATCTCCACAATGCCCCCCTTCATCTCCACAATGCCCCTTCCACAATGTCCCCTTCATCTCCACAATGTCCCCTTCATCTCCACAATGCCCCCTTCATCTCCACAATGCCCCTTCCACAATGCCCCCTTCATCTCCACAATGCCCCCTTCATCTCCACATTGCCCCTTCCACAATGCCCCCTTCATCACATTTCCCCTACCTCCAGTCCCTGGAGGTCTAGCGGAGTGTCTTTACAGATCTGTGCCTCCTTCAGCACAGATCTCTGCAACCGGAGCTCCCGCACGCCGCTGTAGTAATGCAGAGGTTGGGAGATGATATCATCTCCCAGCGCTCTGTATTACTAGATGATGTCATCTCCCAGCGCTCTGTATTACTAGATGATGTCATCTCCCAGCGCTCTGTATTACTAGATGATGTCATCTCCCAGCGCTCTGTATTTCTACAGCGGTGCGCCGAGTGGAAGATCAGGTAAGTGACTGCTGCGGGCGAGGGGGTCGCAGGCGGTGGCCGGGCCCCTGGAGTGACGGGCCCGGTCGCAGGTGCGACCGCTGAGACCCCTATTGTTACGCCACTGGAGATAGATATGAGATAGATAGATATGAGATAGATAGATAGATAGATAGATAGATAGATATTAGATAGATAGATAGATAGATAGATAGATAGATAGAAATGAGATAGATAGATAGATAGATATTAGATAGATAGATAGATAGATAGATAGATAGATAGATAGATAGATATGAGATAGATAGATATGAGATAGATAGATAGATAGATAGATAGATAGATAGATAGATATTAGATAGATAGATAGATAGATAGATAGATATTAGATAGATAGATAGATAGATAGATAGATAGATAGATAGATAGATATGAGATATATATTAGATAGATAGATAGATAGATAGATAGATAGATAGATAGATATGAGATAGATAGATAGATAGATAGATAGATAGATAGATAGATATATAGATAGATAGATAGATAGATAGATAGATAGATATGAGATAGATAGATATGGGATAGATAGATAGATATGAGTTAGATAGATAGATATTAGATAGATAGATAGATAGATAGATAGACAGATAGATAGATAGATATTAGATAGATAGATAGATAGATAGATAGATAGATAGATAGATAGATATGAGATAGATAGATATAGATATGATAGATAGATAGATAGATAGATAGATAGATATAGATAGATAGATAGATAGATAGATAGATAGATAGATATAGATATGATAGATAGATAGATAGATAGATAGATAGATAGATAGATAGATAGATGTAGATATGAGATAGATAGATAGATAGATAGATAGATAGATAGATAGATAGATAGATATGAGATAGATAGATAGATAGATAGATATGAGATATATATTAGATAGATAGATAGATAGATAGATAGATAGATAGATATGAGATAGATAGATATTAGATAGATAGATAGGTAGATAGACAGATATGAGATAGATAGATAGATAGATATTAGATAGATAGATAGATAGATAGATAGATAGATAGATAGATAGATAGATAGACGGATAGATATAGATATGAGATAGATAGATATATAGATAGATAGATGTAGATATGAGATAGATAGATAGATAGATAGATAGATAGATAGATAGATAGATAGACGGATAGATATAGATATGAGATAGATAGATAGATAGATAGATAGATAGATAGATAGATAGATGATAGATATATAGATAGATATGATATAGATTTGTAGATATGATATAGATATATAGATAGATATAGATATGATATAGATATATAGATAGATATAGATATGAGAGATAGATAGATACATAGATAGATAGATGATAGATTAGATATATGATAGATAGATAGATAGATAGATAGATAGATAGATAAATGGATAGATAGATATGAGATAGATAGATAGACGTTAGAAAGAGCGATAGATAGATAGATATGAGACAGATAGATAGGAGATAGATATGAGTTAGATATGATATACATAGAGAGATATGAAATAGATAGATTAGATAGATAGATAGATAGATAGATAGATAGACAGATAGATAGATGGTTATGAGATAGATAGATAGATAGATAGATAGATAGATAGATAGATAGAGCGATAGATAGATATCACTTGTAACAGGAGTGGGAGTGGGCCCGTTACTGGAACACTACAGACGGCTGTAGCGGACCCTAGGCCGTTACTTTGAGGCCTTTTCAGGCCTATGGAACTGTATAAGCAAGGACTGTAATTCATGGACTGTGTTGGTCAAGTTTCCAGGGGACTGGCGCCCTACGTTTGAAAAGTATGCACCTCTCGTATTGGCTTTCGTCCCCAGGTGATGTCAAGCCATTCTAAAAATATGGGTTTGTTCTATACGGGACAAGTTGGTGCCTCCACCATTGCCTGCCATGTCCCACAAAACGTAGCTCCCAGCCCCATTGGTTGAGAAGCCAGTACTACGTACAGGGCCCGATTGGTTAGTAGTATCTCCAGCCAGTAGGAATTGGAGCAACAAGATTAAATTATGAAAAGGATCCTCAATGTCTGCTGTCCCTTTGTATATCCCAAAACACTGTACCCATTGTGTATGTGCCCTCCAACAACAGTCCCATTGTATAATGTGTGTGCTTCCCATTGTCTGTTCATACGAGTGTTATACTGTAATGTCTTGTTTTGAACAATAACATAGTAACATAGTAAATTAGGTTGAAAAAAGACACAAGTCCATCAAGTTCAACCTTCGCCTCATACCTCAGTAACTAAGAATTTGAAGGGTGTTCGTTTTGGAACAAGGCGTTGCAGAATGGTATCAAGGGGTCTCCTTTTGACCCCCATTCTCAGAAGAAGCTCTGAAGAACTACTGGCACGGCAACCCCCTTGTAGCCGACCTCAGGAGGAAGAAACCCGGCACAACGGCCCAAGTCAGCACGAGGACCTGGGGTCCCGTTACACCACTAAATTACTAAACTTCAACTCATCTGTAAATTCTGCCGGTCATAGAGTATTTATTTCATTCTGTTTTGTCGGTAATTAGAGACAAGAGCTGAAACCAGTGAACTTATTATTAGCGCCCGCTCCTCTTGTACAGTTATCCTATCTCAGCCCATTTGCAGACAATCCTGTACAATCAACGGGAGCCATGGAAAAGCCCAAGAATGGCTGCTCCCTGAACGTGTATGAAACATTAGATTATACGCCCCGATCATTTTCACAGATGCTGTCATGGAGTCATGGGATTTACGTGTAAATTGATTTATTTAAAAAAAATGTTTTACCAGGAGAATACTTTGAGATTTCACTCATTTTCATGTGTGTATATATCTTATATAATAAAACGCTAGAATGTTCGTCCAATGAAGTCATGCGCAGTAGAGACTGCCCGAATGCACAAAATGCTGGGAGCACAGAATGCTGGGAGTTCTGTGCTGGGAGTACGGAATGCTGGGAGTTCTGTGCTGGGAGCACGGAATGCTGGGAGTTCTGTGCTGGGAGCACGGAATGCTGGGAGTTCTGTGCTGGGAGCATTCTGTGCATTCAGGAAGTCTGTACAGTGCATGAGTGCATTGCGTGCACTGCCAGTTATGCGACGGCAATACGCAGAGCAGGACCGCCCTCTTAACCCTTTGAGTGCCAGTGGGGTACCCCTCTGGCACTCAAAGGGTTACCATCACCCAGACCATTGCTCGTGTACACGGGCTTTTATGCTATATGTATATATAAACCCTTGATGTGCACTCTCCTTTTAATGATATATTGCCTGGGTGCCAATCTTGTAAGAAGTTTGCTTACCCATCTTGAAAAAGGCCTGCAGCAGGGCCGAAACGTCAATGGAATAAACTTCAGATTTGTTCATCCCCGTTAAAAGTCCTGTGAGTGCTTTCTTTATCTTCTTATATATATATATATATATATATATATATATATATATATATATATATATATATATATATTATAAAACCCCATGTCATGTTCAGATGTTAGTGCTTCTTTAATATGATATCACCGCCAATGTCACACTTTTAGGGGAAATGTTTTATTTTCATTAAATATCATTTTGTTTATAAAACTGAAGGACACGGAAGTCCACACTCTCTCCAGATAATCAGGTTCTGGGAGGGGTAAGAATTGTGGAAAACAACGCCCTTTTGCCTAATGTTGTAATTGCCGTGTCGAGCTTTTCATTTTGCTTAACCATTTGCGTGCCAGAGGGGCACTCAATGCCTTGGATACCACACTGGCACTCAAAAGGTTAAATCCTTGTTCGGTGGTGAGCAGCTTTCATCCTTTCTATGGTGTCGTTGGTTTGTGTGAAAACTCCCAGTGTGATTGCTAGACAAGCCCCCAACATGTTACGCATTACACTGGAGACCTTTCTAAGTCGTTTCTTGTCTTATCCCTACATTACCACCCCACTTACTGACACCGCTCAGCAATGCATTACCCACCTCCCCCAGCACTGACGTCCTGTCTTATCCCTACATTACCTACCCACTCACTGACACTGCTCAGCAATGCATTACCCAACTCCCATAGCCCTGACGTCCTGTTTTATCCCTACATTACCTCTCCACTCACTGACACTGCTCAGTAATGCATTACCCACCTCCCCTAGCACTGACTTCCTGTCATATCCCTACATTACCTCTCCCACTCACTGACACTGCTCAGTAATACATTACCCACCTCCCCTAGCACTAACTTCCTGTCTTATCCCTACATTACCTCCCCCACTCACTGACACTGCTCAGTAATGCATTACCCACCTCCCCTAGCACTGACTTCCTGTCTTATCCCTACATTACCTCCCCCACTCACTGACACTGCTCAGCAATACATTACCCACCTCCCATAGCCATGACGTCCTGTTTTATCCCTACATTATCTTCCCACTCACTGACACTGCTCAGTAATGCATTACCCTCCTCCCCTAGCACTGACTTCCTGTCTTATCCCTACATTACCTCCCCACTCACTGACACTGCTCAGTAATGTATTACCCACCTCCCCTAGCACTGACTTCCTGTCTTATCCCTACATTACCTCCCCCACTCACTGACACTGCTCAGCAATGCATTACCCACCTCCCCTAGCACTGACTTCCTGTCTTATCCCTACATTACCTCCCCCACTCACTGACACTGCTCAGTAATACATTACCCACCTCCCCTAGCACTGAATTCCCATCTTATCCCTACATTACCTCCCCAACTCACTGACACTGCTCAGCAATACATTACCCACCTCCCCTAGTACTGACTTCCTATCTTATCCCTACATTACCTCCCCAACTCACTGACACTGCTCAGCAATACATTACCCACCTCCCATAGCCCTGATGTCCTGTTTTATCCCTACATTACCTCTCCACTCACTGACACTGCTCAGTAATGCATTACCCACCTCCCATAGCCCTGATGTCCTGTTTTATCCCTACATTACCTCCCCCACTCACTGACACTGCTCAGCAATGCATTACCCACCTCTCCTAGCACTGACTTCCTGTCTTATCCCTACATTACCTACCCCACTCACTGACACCGCTCAGCAATGCATTACCCACCTCCCATAGCCCTGACATCCTGTCTTATCCCTACATTACCTCCCCCACTCACTGACACTGCTCAGCAATACATTACCCACCTCCCAAAGCCCTGACGTCCTGTTTTATCCCTACATTACCTCTCCACTCACTGACACTGCTCAGCAATGCATTGCTCACCTACCCTAGCACTGACCTCCTGTCTTATCCCTACATTACCTCCCCACTCACTGACCCTGCCCAGTAATGTATTACCCACCTATCCTAGCATTGACTTCCCGTCTTATCCCTACATTACCTTCCCCGCTCACTGACACCACTCAACAATGCATTACCCACCTCCCCTAGCACTGACTTCCTGTCTTATCCCTATATTAACTCCCCCACTCACTGACACTGCTCAGCAATGCATTACCCACCTCCCCTAGCACTGACTTCCTGTCTTATCCCTATATTACCTCCCCACTCACTGACAACGCTCAACAATGCATTACCCACCTCCCCTAGCACTGACTTCCTGTCTTATCCCTATATTACCTCCCCCACTCACTGACACTGCTCAGCAATGCATTACCCACCTCCCCTAGCACTGACTTCCTGTCTTATCCCTATATTACCTCCCCACTCACTGACACTGCTCAGCAATGCATTACCCACCTCCCCTAGCACTGACTTCCTGTCTTATCCCTACATTACCTCCCCCACTCACTGACAATGCTCAGCAATGCATTACCCACCTCCCCTAGCACTGACTTCCTGTCTTATCCCTACATTACCTCCCCCACTCACTGACAATGCTCAGCAATGCATTACCCACCTCCCCTAGCACTGACTTCCTGTCTTGTCCCTACATTACCTCCATACTCACTGACACTGCTCAGTAATGCATTACCCACCTCCCCTAGCACTGACTTCCTGTCTTGTCCCTACATTACCTCCATACTCACTGACACTGCTCAGCAAAGCATTACCCACCTCCCCTAGCACTGACTTCCTGTCATATCCCTACATTACCTCCCCTACTCACTGACACTGCTCAGTAATGCATTACCCACCTCCCCTAGCACTGACTTCCTGTCTTATCCCTACATTACCTCCCCTACTCACTGACACTGCTCAGTAATGCATTACCCACCTCCCCTAGCACTGACTTCCTGTCTTATCCCTACATTACCTCCCCTACTCACTGACACTGCTCAGTAATGCATTACCCACCTCCCCTAGCACTGACTTCCTGTCTTATCCCTACATTACCTCCCCACTCACTGACACTGCTCAGTAATGCATTACCCACCTCCCCTAGCACTGACTTCCTGTCTTGTCCCTACATTACCTCCCCTACTCACTGACACTGCTCAGCAAAGCATTACCCACCTCCCCTAGCACTGACTTCCTGTCTTATCCCTACATTACCTCCCCACTCACTAACACTGCTCAGCAATGCATTACCCACCTCCTCTAGTACTGACTTCCTGTCTTATCCCTACATTACCTCCCCACTCACTGACACTGCTCAGCAATGCATTACCCACCTCCCCTAGCACTGACTTCCTGTCATATCCCTACATTACCTCCCCTACTCACTGACACTGCTCAGTAATGCATTACCAACCTCCCCTAGCACTGACTTCCTGTCATATCCCTACATTACCTCCCCTACTCACTGACACTGCTCAGTAATGCATTACCAACCTCCCCTAGCACTGACTTCCTGTCATATCCCTACATTACCTCCCCTACTCACTGACACTGCTCAGTAATGCATTACCCATCTCCCCTAGTACTGACTTCCTGTCTTATCCCTACATTACCTCCCCCACTCACTGACACTGCTCAGTAATGCATTACCCACCTCCCCTAGCACTGACTTCCTGTCATATCCCTACATTACCTCCCCTACTCACTGACACTGCTCAGTAATGCATTACCAACCTCCCCTAGCACTGACTTCCTGTCATATCCCTACATTACCTCCCCTACTCACTGACACTGCTCAGTAATGCATTACCAACCTCCCCTAGCACTGACTTCCTGTCTTATCCATATATTACCTCCCCAACTCACTGACACTGCTCAGTAATGCATTACCCACCTCCCCTAGCACTGACTTCCTGTCTTATCCCTACATTACCTCCCCACTCACTGACACTGCTCAGTAATGCATTACCAACCTCCTCTAGCACTGACTTCCTGTCTTATCCCTACATTACCTCCCCTACTCACTGACACTGCTCAGTAATGCATTACCAACCTCCCCTAGCACTGACTTCCTGTCTTATCCCTACATTACCTCCCCTACTCACTGACACTGCTCAGTAATGCATTACCAACCTCCCCTAGCACTGACTTCCTGTCTTATCCCTACATTACCTTCCCACTCACTGACACTCATCAGTAATGCATTACATACCTCTCCAGTGGCATCACCAGAGGGGGGGGGGCAGAGCCCACCTACATTCTACTGTGCCCCCCCCCCCAATTTTCTTTACCGAGCAGCGGCTCCTGAATTAAATCTGCATTAAATGTGCCCTGCTGCAGAAGAAGAAGAGAGTGGGCCTTAGTGCTCACAGCGCTCCACGGGCTTCACTAGAGGGGAGGCTGAAGCCCGAATCTTTCTGCAGGCAGCCCCGAATCTGCTGCCTCTGCCGGTTTATGACTCCAAGGGCTGTGAACCCCTGAACTTCTGGGTTGCACTAAGTCAATGTCAATGCAACCTGGAACTACCACTGGGGGCAGTGTGGTGCCCATGAGTCACCTCCATGCTGCATGGTGTGTTAGTAAGCAGGGAACACCATAGAGCACAGACCTCACCACTAACTGCAGTCTGAAACACTGAATAAAAAGGTAAGGGAACAGGAGGGCAGTGGCAGGAATAGTGGCATAAGTGTAAAGGGCATAAGCTGCAGGTTTGAGCGCTCAGAGAAGAGTGTAAGGAATTGGTCTACAATGCCTTGCACACCACTGTCGCACTCAGACTGTTAACTTCCCGTGGCTTTGGTAGAAATACAGTTGCCACCTTTTCCTCAGAAAAAATACCGGCCGTGGCATACCATCCATAGACTTAACATTGGAAAGAAGCCAATTTGTTACCGGCCTGCCTGTAAAATACCGGCTGGGTGGCAACCCTAGGTAGAAAACATGCTTAAAGGGATAGTAATACTTAAAATGTAAAAAGCAATATGTTGTAGGGTTTATCCCCCTGAGTAAAACAAGAGTACTCCCACTGCTGAAAGGTGTTTCATTCAAAAGTTATTAATTTTCAAAGTTGAAATTTTTAGGTGCAATATCACAGTGGCCTGAAATTGTACAGTGGCGCTGTTGCTACACGATCCTATGGACAGCTCTGGTCCCGGGACCATAAATCTCCATAGGATGGTGTAGCAACAGCGCCACTGTACAATTTCAGGCCACTGTGATATTGCACCTAAAAAATTAAACTTTGAAAATTAATAACTTTTGAATGAAACACCTTTCAGCAGTGGGAGTACTCTTGTTTTACTCAGGGGGATAAACTCTACAACAAATTTTTTTTTTATATTTTAAGTATTACTATCCCTTTAACCATTAAAACATTTCTGTCACATAGCAAAACTAATAAATATTGTGCAGATGTGAATGAATTGCTCAGTCTCTGGGACTCCTGATAAGCTTATCTGCACCCTTTGTGTGCCAGAGCAGAGAGAGCACGCAAGTGTGTGTGTGTGTGTTAGTGTATAAATTCATTGGTGTAACAGGGAGTATGAGTGGATGTGTTAGTCTTGTATATATAAAAGTGCATTATGAGTGTATGTAGGGATGCCACCCAGCCGGTATTTTACCGGCAGGCCGGTAAAAAATTGGCTTCTGTACAACGTTAAGTCTATGGAGGGAATGCCACGGCCGGAATTTTTTTGAAGAAAAGGTGGCAACCCTAAGTGTATGAGATAAAACAGTTCTACATTTGGTTCCCTGGCACCATGTATATATAAACCCCGAAGGGCACAGGAATTCATGCACATTTAAAGGGATAGTAATGTTTCATAATAAAAGCAGCTCTAATTAATCATCATAGTATTTGGACTTTGGAGAGTGTTATTTCAATTCTGTCGAGTTGTAGTTCAAGAGTAATTCAATGACAAAATATCCCCCTCCCACCCCTTTTACTGATGTAACACTGTTCAGCCAGATCAGAAGGGAGGTGTCCAGGTAGACTGCAGAGAGGGACAATCTTCAATTACGATAAGGGAAAAACCTGAAAAACCTGTCAAGGGGGGCAGGGCTTTCATTGTTCTCATAGGAAGAAGATTGTCCCCTGCTGTTATCTGTCTGGTCTATGGACTGCATTCCACATCTGAGAAGAGATGGCTTACACTAGGTAAAAGGGGCGGGAGGGGAAACCTTGCTTGTGAATATCTCTCAAACCATAAAGGTCTGAGAGATAAGACTTATATCATTCTTCATATTTTTTTAATGCCTACAAAATAAAATAAAGTTAAAACGAAATATTACTATCCCTTTATAGGGATAGTAATACTTATATTAAACTTGAGGTCCAAGTCCTCTTTATGTTTTTAACACATAGCGCTATATTTGAATACTTACATTTCTGTAGTTCAAGAGCTATTCAATCCGAAAGGATCCCCCTCCTGCCCCTTTCCCTACGTCATTCAGCCTCTCAGTCTGGTCTGGATGGAGCGCCGCGAGGGACAATCTTCAGTAAGCAAAATGAAAATCATGCCTTCCTTCCTCAAGGGGGCAGTGTTTCCTTATACTTACTGAGTGAAGGTTGTCCCTCGCTGCATCCGTCTGGTCCCCCGACCAGGTTACAGATCCGTTGGAAGGCGGCCAGAAGGGGCTGGATGGGGATCCTTTCTGATTGAATAGCGCTTGAACTACAAAACTGTAAGTATTCAAATATAGCGTTATGTGTTACAAAAACATAAAGAAGACACAGACCTCAAGTTTAATACAAGTAATACTATCCCTTTAAGTACAGTGCAGTAGGAATCAAAATCTGTGCCCTCCTTTCCTACCGTCCTCACCCACGTGGCCCTAGTACAGTTTAATACATTGTGCCACAGCCCTTTTTACTGTGCTCTGTATTCACTAACAGCGTGCCCTACTGCTGCAGTCCAGCTCCCCTTTTCCCTCATCCCCCCACACAACTTACTGTACCCCAACATATTGTTCTGCTCTTTCCTCTGTCCCTCTTCTTCACTCATCAGTCCATCTCCTTATCTCCCTTTTATCATCGCTACATCTTCTTCCTTCCCTCCCTACAGCTTTTTCTACTCACCATCTCCAGCTTCTTCCACCCCTCCATTATTGTTATTATGAATTATTTATAATAAACTAACATATTCCATAACAACTCTTTATCCTCCACTCATCCATCTTCTTCATTCCTCCCTCCTTCCATCATTCCTTCCCTCCACCTTCTTCTTTTCTTTGTTTACCTCCCTCTGTCTAGGTAGGTTCCCTCTATACATATATTCCTACCTAGGTAAGTCCTTCTGTTGAACAAAGTAATTATATAGGTACACCTGACTGCTGTACGATGGACTCCTACCTAGGTAAGTGCTTCTGTTACACACAGTAATTATATAGATACACCTGACTGCTGTATGATGGACTCCTACCTAGGTAAGTGCTTCTGTTACACACGGTAATTATATAGATATACCTGACTGCTGTGTGATGGACTCCTACCTAGGTAAGTGCTTCTGTTACACACAGTAATTATATAGATACACCTGACTGCTGTGTGATGGACTCCTACCTAGGTAAGTGCTCCCGTTACACACAGTAATTATATAGATACACCTGACTGCTGTATAATGGACTCCTACCTAGGTAAGTGCTTCTGTTACACACAGTAATTATATAGATATACCTAACTGCTGTGTGATCGACTCCTACCTAGGTAAGTATTCTGTTACACACAGTAATTGTATAGATACACCTGACTGCTGCGTGATGGACTCCTACCTAGGGAAGTGTTTCTGTTACACACAGTAATCGTATAGATACACCTGACTGCTGTACGATGGACTCCTACCTAGGTAAGTGCTTCTGTTACACACAGTAATTATATAGGTACACCTGACTGCTGTACGATGGACTCCTACCTAGGTAAGTGCTTCTGTTACACACAGTAATTATATAGGTACACCTGACTGCTGTACGATGGACTCCTACCTAGGTAAGTGCTTCTGTTACACACGGTAATTATATAGATATACCTGACTGCTGTACGATGGACTCCTACCTAGGTAAGTGCTTCTGTTACACACAGTAATTATATAGATACACCTGACTGCTGTGTGATGGACTCCTACCTAGGTAAGTGCTCCCGTTACACACAGTAATTATATAGATACACCTGACTGCTGTATAATGGACTCCTACCTAGGTAAGTGCTTCTGTTACACACAGTAATTGTATAGATACACCTGACTGCTGCGTGATGGACTCCTACCTAGGGAAGTGCTTCTGTTACACACAGTAATCGTATAGATACACCTGACTGCTGCGTGATGGACTCCTACCTAGGTAAGCGCTTCTGTTACACACAGTAATTATATAGATATATACCTGACTGCTGTGTGATGGACTCCTACCTAGGGAAGTGCTTCTGTTACACACAGTAATTATATAGATACACCTGACTGCTGTGTGATGGACTCCTACCTAGGCAAGTGCTTCTGTTACACACAGTAATTATATAGATATACCTGACTGCTGTGTGATGGACTTCTACCTAGGGAAGTGCTTCTGTTACACACAGTAATTGTATAGATACACCTGACTGCTGCGTGATGGACTCCTACCTAGGGAAGTGCTTCTGTTACACACAGTAATTATATAGATACACCTGACTGCTGTGTGATGGACTCCTACCTAGGCAAGTGCTTCTGTTACACACAGTAATCGTATAGATACACCTGACTGCTGTATGATGGACTCCTACCTAGGGAAGTGCTTCTGTTACACACAGTAATCGTATAGATACACCTGACTGCTGCGTGATGGACTCCTATCTAGGGAAGTGCTTCTGTTACACACAGTAATCGTATAGATACACCTGACCGCTGCGTGATGGACTCCTACCTAGGGAAGTGCTTCTGTTACACACAGTAATTATATAGATACACCTGACTGCTGCGTGATGGACTCCTATCTAGGGAAGTGCTTCTGTTACACACAGTAATCGTATAGACACACCTGACTGCTGCGTGATGGACTCCTACCTAGGGAAGTGCTTCTGTTACACACAGTAATCGTATAGATACACCTGACTGCTGCGTGATGGACTCCTATCTAGGGAAGTGCTTCTGTTACACACAGTAATCGTATAGATACACCTGACCGCTGCGTGATGGACTCCTACCTAGGGAAGTGCTTCTGTTACACACAGTAATCGTATAGACACACCTGACTGCTGCGTGATGGACTCCTACCTAGGTAAGTGCTTCTGTTACACACAGTAATTATATAGATACACCTGACTGCCGTGTGATGGACTCCTACCTAGGGAAGTGCTTCTGTTACACACAGTAATCGTATAGACACACCTGACTGCTGTGTGACGGAATCCTACCTAGGTAAGTGCTTCTGTTACACACAGTAATTATATAGATACACCTGACTGCTGCGTGATGGACTCCTACCTAGGTAAGTATGCTGTTACACACAGTAATTATATAGATACACATGACTGCTGCATGATGGACTCCTACCTAGGTAAGTGCTTCTGTTACACACAGTAATCATATAGATACACCTGACTGCTGCATGATGGACTCCTACCTAGGTAAGTCCTTCGGCAATTATATAGATACTCCTGACCGCTGTACGATGGACTCCTACCTAGGTAAGTGCTTCTGTTACACACGGCAATTATACAGATACGCCTGACCGCTGTACTCCTACCTAGGTAAGTGCTTCTGTTACACACGGCAATTATACAGATACGCCTGACCGCTGTACGATGGACTCCTACCTAGGTAAGTGCTTCTGTTACACACGGCAATTATACAGATACGCCTGACCGCTGTACGATGGACTCCTACCTAGCTAAGTCCTTCTGTTACACACAGTAATTATACAGATACACCTGACCGCTGTACGATGGACTCCTACCTAGGTAAGTGCTTCTGTTACACACAGTAATTATATAGATACACCTGACTGCTGTATGATGGACTCCTACCTAGGTAAGTGCTTCTGTTACACACAGTAATTATATAGATACACCTGACTGCTGTATGATTGACTCCTACCTAGGTAAGTCCTTCTGTTACACACAGTAATTACATAGATATAGTTGACTGCTGTATGATGGACTCCTACTAGGTAAGTCCCCCTGTTAAACTCCGTAATTACATTGATATACCTGACTGATGCATGATGGACTCCTATCTAGATAAGTCCTTCTGTTGAACACAGTCATTATATATACCTATGTAATATATATATATATATATATATATATATATATATATATATATACCAAAATATATATAAATATATATATAACAAAACTTTCTAAAATTAGGTTCCACCTCACCTGCAGGTAGATTATACAGTACTCTGTGCACTCACCTCACCTGCAGGTAGATTATACAGTACTCTGTGCACTCACCTCACCTGCAGGTAGATTATACAGTACTCTGTACACTCACCTCACCTGCAGGTAGATTATACAGTACTCTGTGCACTCACCTCACCTGCATGTAGATTATACAGTACTCTGTGCACTCACCTCACCTGCAGGTAGATTATACAGTACTCTGTACACTGACCTCACCTGCAGGTAGATTATACAGTACTCTGTGCACTCATCTCACCTGCAGGTAGATTATACAGTACTCTGTACACTCACCTCACCTGCAGGTAGATTATACAGTACTCTGTGCACTCACCTCACCTGCAGGTAGATTATACAGTACTCTGTACACTCACCTCACCTGCAGGTAGATTATACAGTACTCTGTACACTCACCTCACCTGCAGGTAGATTATACAGTACTCTGTGCACTCACCTCACCTGCAGGTAGATTATACAGTACTCTGTACACTCACCTCACCTGCAGGTAGATTATACAGGACTCTATACACTCACCTCACCTGCAGGTAGATTATACAGTACTCTGTGCACTCACCTCACCTGCAGGTAGATTATACAGTACTCTGTACACTCACCTCACCTGCAGGTAGATTATACAGTACTCTGTACACTCACCTCACCTGCAGGTAGATTATACAATACTCTGTACACTCACCTCACCTGCAGGTAGATTATACAATACTCTGTACACTCACCTCACCTGCAGGAAGATTATACAGTACCTCACCTGCAGGTAGATTATACAGTACTCTGTGCACTCACCTCACCTGCAGGTAGATTATCCAGTACTCTGTACACTCACCTCACCTGCAGGTAGATTATACAGTACTCTGTGCACTCACCTCACCTGCAGGTAGATTATCCAGTACTCTTTGCACTCACCTCACCTGCAGGTAGATTATACAGTACTCTGTGCACTCACCTCACCTGCAGGTAGATTATCGTTCCCTACTGCGAATGTGCTGTTACGCATACAGGGAGCAACGCATTTTAGCACTCTATGTTATTTAGATATGGCATCAGGATCACCTAATACCCCCAATCAGCTATGAATAATAAAATAGCGAAACTATACATTCCGTGCGTGCCGCAAGAGTGTCCAGCACATTGCAAAGAAACGTGTAGGGCCTTCCTCTGGCACAGGGTTTTTTTTTTTTGTTTTTTTTTATTCCTAAACCAACTTCAGTGTGTGTGTGTGTGTGGGGGGGCTCGCACATCCAAATTCCTCTAATGCAAAGGAACCCGTGGGACAGATTAGCAATGTTTTCCCTCCCCTTACACCCAGAGGAAAGGTAAGGGCTGCGTGCTAGATCCTTTTTTTGTCAGGTTCTGTTATTAGAATCTGGCGGGGCTTATGCGTTCCAGCGTGAAACGGACATCCAAATCACAGACTATTTAGAGCTGTTCCAAGGGATGTTCTGCTTGAGGTCCTCTAGGATTATTTAAAATGTTATATTTGTTATAATAAAAGTTAAGTTTTAATTCTTGATTGTCAGTATCAGTGATGTCCTCCTCTGCTAAAAAACACTCCTCAAGGAAAAAGACAAGGAAAAAGTCAATACTGTCTAAAGAAGTTTGCAAATACGGAAGTACCATCTCAATGCAAAGTTTTTTTAATCTTGGATGAAAAACTCTATGCAGGAGACCTTCACTTCCTTCCAAGCATCAGCCACTTCAAAGAAAAACCCAGATTAGAAGACCCTGAAGAAGGCACTTCATCAAGGCCTAGGGGTATTGATGAAGACAGTCTATATGATAATCTGTTGGAGTATTCATCATTAGAGGAAGGTGAGATAGTAGAGGAAGACGAAGGCACCTTTTATATAGATAAAATGGAGCCACTTTTGAAAAGTATGCGTAAGACCCTAGGTTTAAAGGGATAGTAATGTTTCATAATAAAAGCAGCTCTAATTAATCATCATAGTATTTGGACTTTGGAGAGTGTTATTTCAATTCTGTCAGAGTTGTAGTACAAGAGTAATTGAATGATAAATTATCCCCCTCCCACCCCTTTTACTGATGTAACACTGCTCAGCCAGATCAGAAGGGAGGTGCCCAGGTAGACTGCAGAGAGGGACAATCTTCAATTAAGATAAGGGAAAAACCTGAAAAACTTGTCAAGGGGGGAAGGGCTTTCATTGTTCTCATAGGAAGAAGATTGTCCCCTGCTGTTATCTGTCTGGTCTATGGACTGCATTCCACATCTGAGAAGAGATGGCTTACACTAGGTAAAAGGGGCGGGAGGGGAAACTTTGCTTGTGAATATCTCTCAAACCATAAAGGTTTGAGAGATAAGACTTATATCATTCTTCATGTTTTATTAATGCCTACAAAATAAAATAAAGTTAAAACGAAGTATTACCATCCCTTTAACTGAAGAAACCAAAGAACAAGGGATTTTGGATGTAGCTTTTCTGGGTAAGAGAAAAGAAGCCTCAGTTTTTCCAGTCCATCACTCTGTATCGGATTTAGTCAAATCAGAGTGGAAGAAAGGGGACAAGAGAGTAACACCATCTAGAAGACTTCAAAGAATGTACCCCTTTAAAGAAGAAGATCGTGCTACATGGGTAACTCCTCCCAGAATTGATGCACCCTGTAACGGGTAGGGACCCGTTACTGGAGTTATACCTAAGAAACTGCCCGGGAAACTGGTTCATGAAGGAGTAGAATTCATGGGGACACAGGACAGCCACTGGGTAATGGGATTCTATGCGGCCGGCCAGCGTCCCATTGAGAAAAAGGGAGTTAAAGGGACACCATAGGATTAACATGGTGAATGGTTGGCCGCCCTCTGATTGGTGGACTGGGGTTTAAAGGGACGCCATAGACTTAACATGGCGAATGGTCGGCCCCGTTCTCATTGGCTCTCGAACATCGAGCCCAAAAGAGGATTTTCCCATTGACTTAGAACGGGGCCGTCGCTCGGTCCCTGATTGGCCGTCGGCACTAGGACTGAGTTAAAGGGACTCCATAGACTTAAAGGGATAGTAATACTTCATTTTAACTTTATTTTATTTTGTAGGCATTAAAAAAACATGAAGAATGATATAAGTCTTATCTCTGAAACCTTTATGGTTTAAGAAATATTCACAAACAAAGTATCCCCCCCCTGTTCAACCAGATCAGAAGGGAGATGCCCAGGTAGACTGCAGAGAGGGACAATCTTCAATTAAGATAATGGAAAAAGCTGAAAAACTTGTCAAGGGGGGGAAGGGCTTTCATTGTTTTCATACAAAGAAAATTGTCCCCTTCTGTTATCTGTACTGTCATACAACCAGACTCACATCTGAGAAGAGATAGCTTACACTAGGTAAAAGGGGCGGGGAGGGGAACTTTGCTTGTGAATATCTCATAAACCATAAAGGTTTGAGAGATAAGACTTATATCATTCTTCATGTTTTTTTAATGCCTACAAAATAAAATAAAGTTAAAACGAAGTGTTACTATCCCTTTAACATGGGAAGATGTCGGCGGCCCAGGGATTGGCTGCAAGGACTCCGCGGCACGGCCTCTGATTGGATGACACCTAAAAGCGGAGTTCGAACTCTGGCGTCCCCAAGTCTACTGCCCTTTGTCCCGGTCAATCACCCCAGCCCATTGTATGTGTCCCAGAACCATTGTGTCCCCAAAGTGACCACAACCTTCTTTTGTGTGTATGTTAATAAGGGTACCTGTGTGCTATTGTTAGTGAATTCAGCCTTTTGTCAATGGAATATGATTGAATTACCCTAACTTAGTTAACTGTACATAAAAGTGCTGATTTCATGTGAATAAACTGTTCTTTCTGGTTGACTAAGAAGCGTGTCTTGTGTCTTCATTGAGAGGTGGTATCAAGGGTCTTCTTGCGACCCCCACCTCTGGCAAACAAGCGATACGGGAGACCGAGGGTTCTGTCAATCTCAGGCGGCTGAAGGAGCTCACTAGCCCGGTGCACGGTCTCAGATCATCCTGGGGAGGTACGAACCCCATTACACACCCATTCACAGTTAGTAATAGAAATCCACCCTTCCCATGGAAGATGGCTCTTCGCTAAAAGATCCAATGGACAGGAGAGTAGAGGGAACCCTAAAAAAAAAAAAAAAAAAAAAAAAAAAAAAAGCAATCTGCCACTCTGGGTCAGAACATGAACAGCTCTAGCATGTGTCTCTAGAACGGTCAGAATATGGCCATCTGATCAAACCAGAGTCCTCAGTATCCAGGAACAAGTTGCTGAAGGAAGTCGTCTATATAAAAGAAGCTATAGGTTTTTCCTGTGACGCCTCATGGGACATGATTAGATTGGCAGCAAGGTCTTCCTCCCTTTCTGTTATAGCCAGGAGAGCACTGTGGGTCAGATCATGGGGAGCTGATCCTTAACTCACTTTGCTGATCATTAAGGGATTAAACATTACAGTATTGATGTACAAACCTCCTCAGAAGCCAAGTGTGGGAGGAAGGTCCTGGAGGCAGCAGTACACTCAGGATCGGCAAGATTCTTTATTTCATTCCAGAGATCATGTGATAAGGAGGAAAACAATGTGCCTGCCCTGTCTATTTGACATGTATTTTTCCCCACCCATAATTACTGCTTTGGTATGTCCCATTAGTCTGATGCCATGGATAGGGACACAGAAGGGAGAAGTTTCCTACCTATATTTCATTTTCACTGTCGTCCAATACAGGTTACTGGTAACTCTGGGAGGCGATCCGCCCCTTTAAGTAGGCAGGAACATTTCTCCAAATGTATGCAGAGGGTGGAGCCTCCCCTCCCTCCTTAGCTGCTCCCAGTCAGCTTGATGCCAGTATGATTTGTTCCTGGGTGTGTTCACACCAGGTGGAGAACATCTCTCTTCAGTTTTAGTATTTTGTTATTTTCTGTCAAATATGGAATACCACCATTAGGCGGGTCACCATGGCTGGCAAATGCCCTCGCCAAAGTGGCTAGCTCAAGGTCCAGGGATTTTTCTGGTGGACCTTATGCCCTGATGGGGGGAACAACTTGGCTTCAAGTACTTCCCTGGGGGATTATCCTTTGGGGTAATCTTTCTTTGCATGGTGACCTGAAGACAGAAGACATGCAGAAAGGTGAGCCACCCTTTGAGTGCTGAAGGTCCACTTGTCCCACAGTGTCCCTCTTTGGGCTTGTATTTGGGAGTTCTCATTGCGCACTCCGGCACTCATTGGGTGTTTTTTTATATATATATATATATATATATATATATATATATATATATATATATACTTATTTATTGTATATAGGTGTATGTCTGTAGCTTTGGAGCAGTTTAAATGGCATTTTAACCCTTTGTCTGCTGATTTGACTTGTTCATGATGGTTTTGCATCACTTCCTTTCTTGGATAGTGTTTTCTATTCATGTATAGGTGTTATAGATGTATCTTTAACTTTTTTTATGGTTTGGGTTACTTTTCTCAAATTTTATGTTTCGTGCCTTTAAGGCTCGCTTTTACCGCATAGCCGCCATTGCTCCTTTACTTTCTATGGGCTTACACTGTGTGGGACGTGTCTCTGGAACCGCTTCACCTAGCGACTTCAGAGTGGGCTCATTTTGCTTGTCTTCCCTTGCTCTGTCATCCGGTTCATTAATCAAGTGTGTTGGGGGGACTTGGGGCACTGTTTTGGGGTACTTTTTGAGAAAAACTACATTTCCCATGAGCGCTTAGTTCGCGCCTTTTTTCTGATTGGCTCCCGTCGCGGCAGCCATTTTGTGAGTTCTTTTCATCGAGTATACTACGCAGGGACCGGACCTTCTCCTCTCCTTCGCTGATTAACCCTTCGCTTGCCAGATAAGCTTAGTTTTTTTAATCTTTCACACTTTAATTGGGTGATTTCTGTCACTGGGGTATATCTGACAATGTGGATATGTCTACTCCGCTGGAGCTTGGGACTAGACCTAAGACTAAGGAGGCTGGGGCATCAGTTTCCCCCATTGCGCATTGCTCCTCCTGTCATTCGGGGCTGCCTAGGGAATTCTCTGGTCATTTATGCCCTGACAGCAACCCAGGGCCTTCCAGCCATGCTATAGAGCCAGCTTGGGTGAAAGAGTTTAAGGCTGCAACTAGGGACCTCAGGTCCACCCTTCAGCTCTTTCCCTCTCAGGTTCAGGGAGCTCTGCAGGTGTGGCAGGCTCCCTCTACCATCAGGGCCTCCCTGCCTAAACCACAGGGGGCCCCTGACGTGTCTGATTCTTCTGAGGAAGAATTGTTGCTAGATTCTGATGCTGAGGATAGTACAGTTATTGAGTCTTCCAGGTCTGTTGGTGACCCCTTTGAATGTGACCCTGAATTTTCTGCTGAGGGCCTAATTCGGGCCGTTCTGTCCACCCTCAATCTTCCCTTGAGTCAGGAGGTTCCCTCTGACCCAACTGATGTCTTTCAGAAACCGGCAAAGGCTGTTACTTGTTTTCCTCCCAACCCTACTCTGGAACGTTTGGTTTCTGAGGCTTGGAAAAATCCTGATAAGTCCTCTTCAGTTTCAAAAAAAGTTTGCTAAACTTTATCCCTTTTCTGAGGCTGAACTGGCTAAATGGGTTCATCCCCCTAAGGTGGATGCTCCTGTGTCTAGACTGTCTAAATCAACTGCTTTGCCTGTTTCTGATGCTTCTGCGTTGCATGACTGGACGGATAAAAAGTTGGAGGTTTGCCTCAAGTCTATTTTTGCGTCTATTGGCACTGCTATGCGACCGGCTTTTGCTGTGGCGTGGGTTAACCGGGCCATTGCGGTCTGGACTGAGCAACTCACCAAGGCGGTCCGTCAAGACGCACCGGTTTCAGAGCAGTTGCGCTTGCTTGCCAATATTTCTGAAGAGCAGAACTATGTTTCGATTGCCGCCTTTGATGCTGTTCGCATGATGGCTAGGGCCTCCACTTCTTCTGTGGTGGCCAGGCACACACTTTGGCTTAAGATTTGGTCCGCTGACACTGCATCTAAGAAGGTTTTGCTTTCCTTGCCTTTCCAGGGAACTTCCTTGTTTGGATCTGAGCTCAAGGAACTAATCAGTGAGGCTACTGGGGGTAAGAGTACGCATTTGCCTTTGGTCTTCAAGAAGAAGTTGCTGGCTAAACGTTACCGGTCCTTTCAGACGGAGGCGCGTTAGTCCTCCAAGACAGTTCCGTCCGATCCTCGTCCCCCCTCCAAGCCCAAGCAGTCCTGGAAGCCCAAGGTTGCCTCCAAGTCCAAGTCTTCCAAGCCTGCTTCGGCATGACTCACCGAACCCATGGGTTTTACAGGTGGTCTCGGAAGGTTACAGGATCCCTTTCTTTTCCCTTCCTCCCCTTTGTTTTCATCTCACTCGTTCTCCGCACGATGCAGAGAAACTGAGGTCGTTCGAAGGCGCTATTCAGGATCTTTTGGACAAAGAGGTCCTGGAGCCAGTGCTCCCTGTGGACATGGGTTCGGGGTTTTACTCCAACCTTTTTGTGGTGTCCAAGAAGGATGGCGGAGGCCGTCCCATTTTGGATCTCAAGGATCTCAATTCCTTTGTGGTGAAGTCTCACTATCGTCAGGAATCTCTGCGCACTGTGATTGCCGCCATGTCTCCAGGGGAGTTTCTAGCTTCTCTGGATCTGCAGGATGCATATCTGCACATTCCCATTCATCCAGCGAGCAGGCAGTATCTGAGGTTTGCCTGCGCCAGGGGTCATTTTCAGTTCTCAGCTCTCCCATTTGGGCTGACAACTGCTCCCCAGGTTTTCCAAAGAGTTCTGTGAGTGTTGATTTCTGTCCTCCATCGGGATGGTGTGAGAGTGACTCCATACATGGACTTGCTTTTGAAGGCAGAATCTGCGGATCTTCTTCACCGGCAGGTTCAGACCTGTATTCAGGTCCTTACTCGCCACAGTTGGATAATGAACTTGGACAAGTTGGACTTGTCTCCGTCTCAGCGTCTCATCTTCCTGGGTCTGCTGTTCGACACTCAGAAGGGCATGGTGTTCCTGCCGGAGGATGTAGCAGATCAAATTGCTCAGCGAGTATCCAGGATCCTGGCTCTCGAGCGGATTCCAGTCCCGAAGTTGCTGTCCCTGGTGGGGAAGTTCATCTCCACGACAGAGGCGGTGCCATTTCCGATGGCACACACCAGGGAGGTTTGTGATCCAGACGTGCAGGGATCGTCCAGATCATCAGAAGTTGTCAGTATATCTTCCTCCACATGTGGAGTTGAGCTTGGAATGGTGGTTGGACCTTTCCCATCTCCTGAAGGGGAGACCCTTTCGGATACCCTACTGGACTACAGTCACGACGGACGCCAGTCTCTCCGGCTGGGGAGCTGTCTTGGGTCGCTTCAGCGCTCATGGGAAGTGGTCTTTGGAGGAGTCTCTTCTCTCCATCAACATCCTGGAACTTCGGCCGATCTTCCATGCTCTGTGCCATTGGGAATCTCAATTGGAGGACTGTCCGGTCACAGTAGAATCCGACAACGCCACCGCCGTGGCTTACATCAACAGACAGGGCGGGACAAGAAGTCTCGCCGTGTGGCTAGAGGTAAAGGCCATTTTGTCTTGGGCGGAGGTTCATGTTTCCGTCATTTCTGCGGTGCACATTCCAGGCGTGGACAACGTCATGGCAGATTTTCTCAGTCGTCACACAGTCAACAGCGGGGAATGGGAACTCCATCCAGAGGTGTTCCAGCTTCTGACCCAGATGTGGGGTGTACCTTTGGTGGATCTGATGGCAACCAGACAACAGGAAGGTTCCGACGTTCTGCTCCAGGTGGAGGGACTCGCTGGCTTTGGCGGTCGACGCCATGTCGATTCCTTGGATGTTTTCCCTGGCCTACATCTTCCCCCCTCTTCCAATGTTGATCAGGGTGATCCAGAAGCTGAAGGTGGAGCATTGCCCGGTCATCCTCATTGCTCCAAATTGGCCTCGTCAGTCCTGGTATCCGGACCTTCTGGCTCTGTCGGTGGCAGAGCCATTTCTTCTTCCCTCTCGTCCGGATCTTCTGATACAGGGTTATCTATGGAAGGAGGATGTTCATCGTCTCCATTTGACGGCCTGGAGGTTGAATCCTCAATTTTGAAGAAGAAAGGGTTTTCTTCCGCTGTGGTATCGACCATGCTTCGGGCTCGCAAGCCTGTTTCTTCCAAGATTTATCAGAGTCTGGTTGACCTTCCTATCTTGGTGTGCTGACAGGGATCTGTCTCACGATTTTCACCTTCCTAATGTCCTGGCTTTTTTGCAGGACGGTGTGGATAAGGGTCTCAGTTTGAGTTCTCTTAAGGTGCAGACTTCGGCGCTTTGTCTTTTTCCAGGAGCGCATTGCTATTCTTCCCGATGTCATTATCTTCTTCCAGGGCGTGGCCCATGTGCGTCCTGCCTTTAGGAGCCCGGCCCCTCAGTGGGACCTTAATCTGGTTTTGGGAGTTCTCCAGCATCCTCCCTTTGAGTCTTTGGCTTCTATTCCCTTACGTCTCTTGTAGTGGAAGATGGCTTTTCTTTTGGCTATTGTCAGTCCGCCGGGTGCCGGAGTTACAAGCTCTCTCCTGCAAACCACCCTATTTGGTGTTTCACAAGGACAAGGCGGTGCTTCGCACTTCTAAGGAGTTCTTACCTAAAGTGGTTTCTGAGTTCCACATTAATCAGGAGATTGTGGTGCCCTCTTTCTGCCCTAATCCCTCTTCTGATAAAGAGAGGGATCTCCATTTGTTAGATGTTGTGCGTTGTCTCAAGTTCTATGTGCATCGCACGGAGCCCATCAGGAAATCTGACGCTCTGTTCGTCATTCCGGAGGGTCCTAGTGCTGGGAGACCGGCATCCAAAGTGACTATTGCTTCTTGGATTAAGTCTACAATTCGCAAAGCGTATGAATTGAGGAACAAGCATGTTCCCTTCAGGGTTACGGCCCACTCGGGCCTATAAGAATCAAGCGTCTGCTGATCAGTTGTGCCGGGCGGCCACTTAGTCCTCTGTGCTCACCTTCTCGAAACACTACCATGTGGATGTGCTGGCCTCGGCTGATGCCAGCTTTGGGAGGAAGGTCCTGGAGGCAGTTTTGCCTGTCTAGGATCTTCTTCTTATGAGGTTCTTAGTGCCTTCTTACTGTTGAGCCCTGTTGGCTCTAGTAAAGTGTGCTGTGTAACAGTTCCTGGGGTGTTTTACCCCTAGTTGGTCTCCGTTGACACTTCTGGTCTGTTGGGATCTCTGACCGGTAGGTTCATGGAGGTCCTGGTGACTTTGGGGGCCTTGCGCCTGGTCCTTGCCTTCTTCCCGCCTCAGGGAAACTCAATGGTTGGACATCCCAGAGTTACCAGTAACCTGTTTTGGACGACAGTGAAAATAGGATTTTAGTCTTACCTGTTAAATCCTTTTCACTTAGCCCATACAGGTTACTGGTCTCCCACCCTGTCAAGAGACCATGCTTGGCTCTCTTGTGGCAATCTGTGGGAGTCCTTCGGCGCATGCTCACAGGAGTCTTCTCTCCCTTTCCTGGTCAGTTGGTAGGGTCACAAATCATTTTGGCATCAAGCTGACTGGGAGCAGCTAAGGAGGGAGGGGAGGCTCCACCCCCTGCATACATTTGGAGAAATGTTCCTGTCTACTTAAAGGGGCAGATCACCTCCCAGAGTTACCAGTAACCTGTATGGACTAAGTGAAAAGGATTTAACAGGTAAGACTAAAATCCTATTTTCTTGTGTCCCTCCACAGCACTACCTGCCCATTAACCTGTTCTTACTTTTTTTTCCCAGCTATGACAACCACTGGGAGCAGAGGGGCTTCCCTTTACACATTAAGTTTGGTCCTACTCCAGCTGGGGGACACTGGCAAATCCCACTAGTCTACCACCATGGAGGGACACAGAAGAAAAGGAAAAGTGAAATTTACTAACCGATATTTGTATTTCCTCTGTGTCCTTCCACGGCACTGTGGGCTTTGGCTCCGCCTTCCAGCTGGGTAGGACCAATCTTTAAATTTCTTTTGCTACCTCTCCTCTGCAGTTATACATTTTGACCAAGCTGAAAGATACAAGAGGTTAGAGATAGCCATTCCACAATATACATATATATATAGATATATATCTAGTATATAGTATAAATCTTGTCACAATAGGAACTGATACTCATACCACAATACCCTGGGTGGGTTGCCGTGGAAGGACACAGAGGAAATACAAATATCGGTTAGTAAATTTCACTTTTCCTCTGTGTCCAATCCACGGCACTGTGGGACTTACCAGAGCAGTACCCCACATAGGGATGGGGCAGAATTGAATATTTTAGTGGAGTATAGCTGCTTCAAGCACCTTTCGCCCAAACTTGGCGTCAGCAGATGCTTGTAAGTCCAATTTATAATGTTTGATGAACGTAGAAATAGAAGCCCAGGTTGCTGCCTTACAAATCTCTTTTGGGGTAGCAGCCGCTTTGAGGGCCCAAGAGGTTGACATGGCCCTAGTTGAGTGGGCTTTTAGTCCTGTTGGCGGATCTAGTTCCGCTGTTTCGTAAGAGAGGGCAATACAGTCCCGTATCCACCTAGCGATAGAAGCCTTAGAGGCTGCTGATCCTTTATATTGACCCCCAAAGTGTACTAGAAGAGAATCAGATTTTCGGAACTCCTTAGTTCTGGACAGATAGATCTGCAGACATCTGACTAAATCTAGGTTATGCAGACGTTTTTCAAGCTCATGCTCTGGATGAGGACAGAAGGATGGTAACACTATCTCCTGATTCAGGTGAAAGTGGGAGATAACCTTGGAACGAAAGGTCGGTTTCGGTCGCAGCACTACTTTATCCTGATGGAACGTGATAAAGGGTGATACCGCCATCAAGGCTTGTAATTCACTGACTCTTCTAGCTGAAGTAACTGCTATTAGAAAAGCTGTTTTCAAGGAGAGGTGTTTAATGGACACCTCTTGAAGGGGCTCAAAATATGGATGAGAGGCCAATTGCTGTAACACCAGATTAAGATCCCAAGGGGGAACAGTTTCTCTTATAGTAGGTTTAATTTTAGAGATAGATGTTAAATAGCGTCTAATAAGGTAGTTATCCGCAAGTGGAGATGCCAATATAGCTGACAATGCTGACAGTTGTACTTTTAATGATGCGGGTTTTAATCCTTTTTTGGAATCCTTCCTGTAAAAAATCTAAGATCTTAGTAGGAGATATGGTAGATCTGTCCACTTGATGGGTCACGCACCATTTGTAGAAAATGGACCATACTCTGTAATAAATTTTTGTAGATGATGTTTTCCTCCCTTTGAGCATGGTTTCAATCACTGCTTCGGAAGTGCCCTGTAACCTTAAGGACTGCCGCTCAGCCTCCAAGCCTGAAGCTGGAAGAAAGCTGGGTTGGGATGTTGTATAGGTCCCTGAAGAAGCAGGTCTGAGTTGACTGGAAGAGGCAGAGGGACTCTGCAAGACATCCTGAGCAAGTCTGGAAACCAAGGTTTCCTTGGCCAGTATGGAGCAATCAGAATTACTTCTGCCTTGTCCTTTCTGATTTTCCTGATGACCTCGTGTATTAGAGGTAGCGGAGGAAATAGGTATGCCAATTTGAATTTCCAGGGGATCCTTAGGGCGTCCTGTCCTAATGCCCGAGGCTCCTGCCACCTGGACAGGTACCGCTCGCATTTTTTGTTTTGATTTGTGGCCATGAGATCCACTTCTGGGAGACCCAGATTGGCCACCACTAGTTGAAATATTTTTGGGTTCAACTCCCATTCGCCTGGATCGAGTTGATGTCTGCTGAGATAATCTGCTTGTGTATTCAGATGACCTGATAGGAAAGAGGCTGTGAGGGCATGCAGATTGTGTTCTGCCCAAAGTAGGATCCTGATTGCTAGACAGTTCAATTGGTAGCTGCGGGTTCCTCCTTGATTTAGGATGTATTGGACTGCTGTGGAGTTGTCTGATCTTATCAGAACTGACTGTTGATGAAGGTGTTGTCTGAAGTGCCTCAGAGCGTTCCAGACTGCCTTGAGTTCCAGGACATTGATATGCAATGTTTTTTCCCTGGCAGACCATGTGCCCTGAATTGTTCTGTTGTTCCAAATTCCTCCCCATCCTAGTTTGCTGGCATCCGTGTGAAGAATTTGCCATTCTGGATCGGTCAAAGCTCTGCCCTTTGCTAGATTTGGAGGGTGAGTCCACCATTCCAATTCCCGTCTGGTTAGCTTTGAGACTGGAATCAGTTGGTGGAAATTCTTGGGCTGTCTTTTGAAGTACGCCAAGTAATGCATTTGGGTCATGCGGGCATGTGTCCTGGCCCAGGGAATAACCTGATTGGTTGATGCCAGGTGTCCCAGGAGTCTGGAAAAGGCTTTTGCCGATCGTTGTGTCTGTTGAAGAAACTTGCCTACATGACTGAGTATTCTTAGTTGCCGGTCTGATGATAGGAATGCCAGACCCTGTTGGGTGTTGAATCTTATCCCCAGGAATATCAGGTCCTGAGAGGGTACCATAGAGCTCTTGCTGAAATTTATTAGCCATCCTAGCTGCTGCATCTGGTTTATGCATATTCTGGTGCTGTTCAGAGCATTCTGTAAGGAAGATTCTATTATCAAAATGTCGTCCAGGTAAGGAATGACTTTGAGAAGATATTGTTTTCTGAGAAATGCCATCACATTGGACATGATCTTCGTGAAGATCCGGGGAGCCGATGCTAGGCCGAATGGCAGGGCCCGGTATTGGTAGTGCCTGCCGAAGATGTGGAACCTGAGAAATCTTCGATGTTGTTGCCGGATCAGCACATGGTAATATGCGTCGCGGAGATCTATTCGCGTCAAGTATGCGCCCTGTTGTATCAGCTTCATTGTGGATGATATTATTTCCATCTTGAAGTGATGTACATAAAGATGAGAGTTGAGATCCTTTAGATCCAAGATGATACGTAATTCCCCTGTAGGCTTTATAGTATAGAAAAGAGTTGAATAGAAGCCCCTGAATTTCTGCTGAGCCGGGACTTCCTCTATTACATTGTTGTTCAACAGGAACTGAAGAGCTTGTCTCATCTTTGGAATCATAGGTCTTTTCCTTACTTTGGAGCAGCGGAATTGATGAGGAGGGGGGGCAGATTTGAATTCCAGAGAGTACCCCTTCTGGACAATTTCCCATACCCATTTGTCTGGATGAATCTGCGACCAGGCCAAATGGTATGCCTCCAGTCTGCCCCCTACTGGAGGAGAAGGGGGGAGACTGGCTTCATTGAGGGAATTGTCCACGACGCTGGAAATCTCTGCGATTTCCAGGTCTCTGGGAGATCTGTGAACCACGTTTCTTCTGATCGTAGCCTCTTCCTGGTTTGTAACTTCGGGCCTCACGAAAGGACTGCTTCCTGTACTGCCCAGACCGTGGGGGAGATCTTCTTATTTTCTTGTCTTGTGGTAGGAACTGACTCTTACCTCCTGAAGATCGTTTTATTATCTCTTCAAGTTGATCTCCAAATAACTTCGCACCTGAAAAGAGCAGCGAGACCAGTTTATTTTTGGAAGATGGGTCTGCTTCCCAAGCCTTGATCCACATAGCGCGTCTGGCTGTAACTGAGAGTGATGAAGCCCTTGCTAGTAACCGTATGTTGTCCAGGGAGGCATCACATGAGTAGTTGATGGCGTCTTTAATGGAGGCTAATTCTTTAATAAGGCGTGCTCTGGATACAGATGATTCTATCTTTTCTTCAAGTTCGGTAATCCAGATCCTTAATGTTCTAAAGGTAGATGCCATGGCCGTGGCTGTTTTAAGGTTCTGGCCTATGGTAGCGAATTGCTTCTTTAATACGCTATCTGCTTTCTTCTCCATGGGATCCTTCAGTGTGGTGCCGTCCTCCAGGAGAATAGTAGTTCGCCTTGAGGTCTGGGAAATTGCAGCGTCAACTTTTGGAGGGTTGTACCAGTTAGAAGTTTCTTCTTCTGGAAAGGGATACATCCGATGGAACCTTTTTGAGATGGCTCCTCTTTTTTCGGTCTGTTTCCATTCAGAATTGATAATGTCCTGAATAGAGCTATGCACTGGAAACTGGGGAACTGCCTTCTTATAACCCACGAATGCTGCATCCATGACATTTAAATCTTTTTGGGTTTCTGACAATCCCAGAGTTTTTCTCATAGTCTTGATAAGATGATCCATCTTATCCATGCTGAAACTGCCGGCTTCTTCTACCAGCTCGCCTTCCTCTGCTGATGAGGCCGCTGATTCTAAATCAATGTAAGTATCATCATAGTCGTCCTGTGTACCTGATGGACCCTCCTCTGGGTCTGAAGTCCTAGGACGCTTCTTCACTGCCTCTTGCATTGAAGTAAAAGTACCCTGCATAGAGGTCTTCATCCAGGACAAGAAGTCCTGGAACTGAACTGGCACATTTCCACCTGCCGCTAGTTGCAGGCATGTAGAACATAGCTTAGCCTGATCTGTAGCAGGTAAGGTTTTATTGCATCCTGCACAGGGTTTTTCCTTTGGTCCTGCTTTGTCTTCTTTAGCAGGTTCAGAGGTCTTAATTTTATCAGCCTTAGTATCCTTGGAGGTTGACATGGCTGATAATACAGGCTTAGCAGAAGGGAAGGTATATGCAATGCACAAAACCCCACACAGACATAAACTTAGAATAGCTATAATAAATAGCGGACACTTACCTGTGGTCCGTTCAGAATCCTCCATTTATGCCTGTTTGTGTCGACCGGAAGTTACTCTGGCGCGTGCGTTCCACCGTGGAACGCTTCATGATGCGCTTCCTGCTTCCGGTCCCATGTTGTCAACCATAGGCTGTGAGCGGGCGCGTGCGCGCGCTAATCAGCCCTGAGCTCCTGACAGAGAGGCCGCATGGAGGGAAGTGGTATGGCGCTTTGCGATCCAGTTTCCCATTCGGCCAGGGATGCGATCCAACGGACATCACACCGGTAGGCTCGCCCGTTTTGTCTGCCGATTTTGGCAATCTTTGGAGTAATCCTCTGTAGTAGAGAGCGTTGAGAGCGGGAGGCATAGCCTCCGTCCTCCAGCTGGGTAGGACCAAAATAACTGCAGAGGAGAGGTAGCAAAAGAAATTTAAAGATTGGTCCTACCCTGCTGGAAGGCGGAGCCAAAGCCCACAGCGCCGTGGATTGGACACAGAGGAAATATAGGTGAGAAGTTTTTCTTATAAACCACCATTTTAGTAGCCCTTCTCTGAATTCTCTAGAGTATCTATATCCTTGTGGAGATGGGGTCTCCAGTACTGTACACAATACTATAGGTGAGGTCTAACAAGAGATCTGTAGAGTGACCTGACCGCTTCCTTTTTCTGTTACCAATGGCCCCAGCTATACAACCCAGCACCTGGCTTGCATTCCCCACCGCTTTGGTACATTTCACCTTTAAAAAAAGTTAACAATCTTTTAGATTCTGTGAGCAAAGGTCAGTGCAGTAAAGTGGTAGTGACTTCATGTGAAAGCAAAATATAGAACACATTAATGGACCAGATGACTCAGGAAGTGCAGGTCAGTGTCTTGAGATCCAGAGGGGTCAGAACTGCCCTGGACATATCACCGAGATCTGTGTAGAGGATCTTTGGTAAGATGTTACTCTCTCCTTAGTTCCATCAATAATTATTAGCTTTAGAACTGTTATACAGTGTTATGGGAACTAAAGCTTGTGAGATACCTCCCTGCTCTTAAAGTGCTCCACATGCTTGGGCTGTATGAATGGTGGGAGAAATGGTTAGAAGATACCCAGCTCCTTCACTTACTGCCCAGGTGGGTGATGCTTACATTCTCTGCTCTACCTGTAGCAGGGCTGTGTAACCTGTGTTCCTTCAGCTGTCCCATCATGCATAGCCAGTGCTACTCGGAATGGTGGGAACTGTAGTTGAACAGCTACATAGCCTATAGTGCCCTGTGTCTGGGCAAACTTCCTAGGGGCACACCCTAATGTCTGACCAGTCACCTCCCTCTTCCCACTAAGCTGTTCCACTGATCAGTCCTTGCGTTAGTCTAAATTAAGGCATGAGCTACACTTTGTAGCAGGTGTTCTAAACAGGACTTAAATGGACAAATTTAAAGGTGCAATTTTACAGGGACCAAAAACCCACTGATACAAGTTTTAATCCAGTGCATTGATTTGGACAATGCAGGCCTCTAGCATGTGGTTAGTGCGTCTGACTACAGGGGAGAAAACCCAAAACTAAAATGTGAGAAATTGCTTTGAGGGAGCTATTTTTCTATGGCTTCCATTCATTAGTTCAGGAGTCTGAATGGGCTATGGAGAACATTTGGCACTAAGCAACTCTTCAATACATTAAAGGTCTGATCAGAAGTAGTCACATTAAAGGGAAATAGTAATGTCTAAAATTAGTGTCCAAGTCTTTGTATTAAAAGGAACACTGTACTATGTACAAGTGCATAGTTATAGTTCAAAAGTTATGACGCACTGAAGGATCCCACCCCTTCTGCCCACCTCCCATGGAATCTGATCATGTAACTTGACAGTCTCAGCGAGGGACAAACTTCCGTAAAGTAAAAGGGGAATCCTGCCCTCCTTGATGGACAGGATTTCCCTTTGATTACTTAAGTTTGTCCCTTACTGAAGCCATCCTGACCAGACTATCATCTGAGTGATGTGGGAAGGAGGGGCAGACAGTAAATCTTCAGTGCTTCATAACTTTTGAAGTGGTAAATTCTTAGACATAGCACAATATGTTCCTTTTAGAACAAGGAAAGCTTGGCAATTAATTTTAAATAGACAATACATCACTATAAGACTTAAAGGGATAGTAATACTTCTATTTTGTAGGCATTAAAAAACTTGGATAAAAGTCTTCTCAAACCTTTATGTTTGAGATTCACAAGCAAAGTTCCCCTCCGGCCCCTTTTACCTAGTGTAAGCCATCTCTTCTCAGAAGTGGAATCCAGTCCATAGACCAGATAGATAACAGAAGGGGACAATCTTCTTCCTATGAGAACAATGAAAGTCCTGCCCCCCTTGACAAGTTTTTCCCTTATCTTAATTGAAGATTGTCCCTCTGCAGTCTACCTGGGCACCTCCCTTCTGATCTGGCTGAGCAGTGTTACATCAGTAAAAGGGGCAGGAGGGGATACTTTGTTATTGAATTACTCTTGAACTACAACTGACAGTATTGGTATAACTCTCCAAAGTCCAAATACTATGATTATTAGAGCTGCTTTTATTATGAAACATCCCTTTAAGCAATTTAACATGAACTATGTACACTTAGCACAGCTTAAGTTATATTTAAAGGGATAGTAATACTTAATGTAAAAAAAAAAAAAATGTAGGGTTTATCCCCGAGTAAAACAAGGGTACTCCCACTGCTGAAAGGTGTTTTGTTCAAAAGTTATTAATTTTCAAAGTTGAATTTTTTAGGTGCAATTATCAGTGGTGCTGTTGCTACACCATCCTATGGACTGCTCTGGTCCCGGGACCATAAATCTCCATAGGATGGTGTAGCAACAGTGCCACTGTACAATTTCAGGCCACTGATATTGCATCTAAAAATTCAACTTTGAAAATTAATAACTTTTGAACAAAACACCTTTCAGCAGTGGGAGTACTCTTGTGTTACTCAGGGGGATAAACCCTACAACATTATTTTTTTTTTTTTACATTTTAAGTATTACTATCCCTTTAAAGTTCAGACCTGTATTTTTTGGGGTTGTCCTTTAAAGGGAGAGGAACAGACTATAGTCCTGTGATCCTGATTTCACCTTTAAGGTGGTAACATTCAGGACTGAACAAATATTGAACCAAAGACAGTGTTCCTAGCAGTGGTTATGATTGTCCATAGCAGGCAATTTTAGTTTATTAGTTTCCATTTAGTCTATGAAAGCTATGGTTTACACTATACACCCATTATATGGGTGTTCCCCTGTGTACAATATAGTGACAATCCTAAAATACAAATATTATCTGAGCCAGAAGCCAAGCCAGAGGGGACAGAACATGCTTTCCATTCCCATAAAGCCAGTGCTGGGCAAAAGCCAGGCCAGGCTTTTCCTACAGCCCTCCAATTTCTGGTAGTGGTAAGGGTCATTTCCTACCCTTTATCCTAAGGATTACACATTCACCTTCAGTGTTTTGTTCCCCTCTGGCAATAATGAACTTGTGGGCCACACCTTGCATTTACAGGAGCAGTTGCTGAAGATACTTGACTGGGTCACTGCTGAGGTTTTTTGCTGAACAGTAGACAGTCACAGGAGCCAAATTCAGATGTGTATTACATTTCTTGGTCTTACACTTGTCCTAGTATATTATACACCAAGGGCCTGCAGTTGACCATCCTTTACTCCAGGATCTTACCATGCTCATGTACTTACATGGAGGGATCTTAGAGCAGTAGTGTTCTGGGGGAAGCAAGAACCTGCCAGTGCAGACTGATGGGACTCAAGCTACCCACCAACTCACTTCCAGACAAGCCCATCAAGGCTTGACACCCTGAAGTGGTGGCCATTCTCCTAAGCGATTATGCACAAGCTCAGATAATGTTCTGTAAGTGCAGAGAGGAATCTTGCTACCAACTGCTGGGTTTGTCTGCGCCAGACTAATCTTTCATCACAATGGATGGTGCTGGAGTGGGCCTTCTGTGCAGACTTCAGGAGTTTTAGGAGTCTTAGCGTTGGGACATTAATTTTACATAAACATTTAAAGCAAGCTTGTGGAAGAGACCATTGAGCTTTTGCTGGTGCAGATTCCCTGACAGGGCAATGTAAATACATCTTCCTAGTCCTCAAAGCAGTAAGTGCCAAGCCTAATCCCTGGGCACCCCACTTCCAGACCTGCAAGTCTGCACAGTTCCATCACCGCAGAAAACCTTAGCTTCTGTTTACAGCTTTGGTACTACCAGTGTTGGGGGGGGGGGGGGGGGGGACACTAGTCAAATTAAAGCTAGTCAAGTTTGCTTTCTAAAAATTGCAGAAGCTTCAGACACCCTTAAATCAAACCATTAGAAAAAAGCAAAGTTGGATAAATCCAGTATCCATTAGTAGTACCTTGTTTTACAATAGAAAATCCTCTAGTATCACTGGCATTAGTACCTTATTGTAGAATAGAAAGCCTCATGAATGGCATTTACCCCTCTAACTTGTAGTGCTTGTGGCAGGCAGCTAATGTATTTCATGTGGATTCTAACCTTTTAATGAATACGCATTACACATGAATGAGACTGTATACAGCATACTTTTTTTTATTCTTAAATCAGATATAAATTTGTTTTTTCCCTGAAAAAAATTTCCGTTCATTCTGATGACCAGGGCAGCAAAAAAACATGAACAGGTGATAAAGAAAGTGAATGAGAGGGATCAAAAACAGGGCGAGTAAATAAATCAGTGGGTTGGTCCAATGTTGGCAGCTGGAACAGGTGAATCAGTAGTAAGGAGGGTGAGGAGGGCGGTCAGAAATTTAACTCTCTCAGGTACTTGGACATTTCATGTGCTTTAGTGTGGGGAATTCCTCCGTGTACTCCTTCTCCAGCCACCACAATGACAAGTGCTGTGGAAAGAGGAGAACAGTTAGACTAACGCCCGTCTGCCCCACCAGTACTTGCAAGGTGGAGAAGGATTTACATTTTAGTCCCATGGCTAAATGGGAAGCTTGATTTAGAGCAGCTGGGAAATAGAAGCAGACACCCAAGTACAAACTTAACATTTAAAGGGATAGTAATATTACTATCCCCCATATTGTACATATTTGCCAATAGCCCCCAGGTTCATCTCAGATCTTTATAGTTTGAGATAACCGAAGGCAAAGCTCCCCCTCCCTCCCCTGAAGTCAGCATTGTACTGACTGCAGGGATATCTGGTCTGACTTATGCAGCAGAGCCTCGATCGCATTAGTGAGAATTTCACCGCACACCAAGCGCACACGTAGAAGACCATTTCAGTGAAAGTCTCACCACCACCATCTCGGCTCAGCTGCAGAACTGCAATCGTACAGACTTCCCCTGCAGTCAGTACAACGCTGACTTTAAGGAAGGGGGAAACTTTCCCAGGTTCATCTCAAACTTTTATGGTTTGAGAGGTAACGAAGGCAGCTATTAAATTTTACAAATATGTACAATATGGGGGATAGTAATAACTTACTATCCCGTTAAGGAATTTTTTGATTCTGCCAAATTTGATGCAAGGCCTAAAATCTGGTCCTGCATGCACCCTGAAGGAGTGCCCATTACTGTTTCCAGGGCTCCAGTGATTGTCTGGGAATCCAATTTTGCCAAGGGTGGCACACAGACCAGAATTAGACCCAAGCACTTCACACAATACAACCATCACAACAAGTGCACTAAATGGAACAGTTTACATATGGGTTACATTTAGGATTATGTTTCAGGGACTTAAAGGGATAGTAATACTTCATTTTAACTTTATTTTATTTTGTAGGCATTAAAAAAACATGAAGAATGATATAAGTCTTATCTCTGAAACCTTTATGGTTTAAGAGATATTCACAAACAAAGTATCCCCCCCCTGTTCAACCAGATAAGGGAGATGCCCAGGTAGACTGCAGAGAGGGACAATCTTCAATTAAGATAATGGAAAAAGCTGAAAAACTTTTCAAGGGGGGAAGGGCTTTCATACAAAGAAAATTGTCCCCTTCTGTTATCTGTACTGTCATACAACCTGATCCACATCTGAGAAGAGATGTCTTACACTAGGAAAAAGGGGCGGGGAGGGGAACTTTGCTTGTGAATATCTCATAAACCATAAAGGTTTGAGAGATAAGACTTATCATTCTTCATGTTTTTTTAATGCCTACAAAATAAAATAAAGTTAAAACGAAGTGTTACTATCCCTTTAAAGTTACTTTGTCTACAACTAGCTGTTCTATTGAAGCTATAAAATTTAGCTATAGGACCACCAGCACAAATTCTAAGACCCCAGGTTCTACAGAACTGTCAAGTTTCCCAAATATCCAGTAAGTCTGGTTTTCAAAGATCCCATATACTTATTCACATCTAAATTACCAGACTGCTCCAGGAATAGTTTGTCACAACTTTGGGCCAAGCATCTAAAATCCACTCACCTTATAGCCAGAAAATCCCAACAGCCCCTATCGGGAGATTACACTTCAGTCCTTATGTTAACTGCTGCCTGTTTTCAAGCTGAAGCAGGCAGAATGTATAAGCTCAAGTAGGCTCAGGGTCACTGCACAGTGAATTCCTGTGGTCCAGCAAGCAACCATGTCCACCTGTTTAGACATTACATCCAACACAGGACAATCCATAGGGCCATTAGAAGTTTCTGGTCATATGAGTAGGTGGCCATTAAGTTTCCTAGCCAATCTCAGACTGACCCTGCATTAGTCTTTGATCTCTGCATCTCAGCAGCTGTAGTGCCAGACTGGAGGACTGTAGTTTCAGCTGGAGGACCAGATGACTACAGCAATAGAACTAGGGTTGCACAGATACCGATACTTGTAGATACCAGCATTTGCACGAGTACTTGTGCAAATGCGGCCGATGCCAGCACCAATACCCTGTGTCAGGGTCAGTGCTGCAGAGAGGGAGCCCGGGGAGCTGCTCACAATGCTACCCGGTCACCTCTCCTGCAGCGTTGGAGCATTGCCGCGGGTTACCATGGCAACTCTCCGACGCTGACCTCTGCCGGGGCTCGCGAGAGAACAGCGAGCACCCAGCAGAGGAGGGTAAGGGAGGCAAGATGGGGCAGCGGGTGGTGAAAGGCAGAGAGTGGGGTCAAGAGGGAGAAAGGCAAAAGGAGGAAGGATCAGGAGACAAAAGGAGGGGGATCAAAAGGGAGAGGAAAAAGCCAAGACAGAAGGGTTCTCAAGAGGGGTAGGATGAAGCAAAAGGTGGGAATCAAGAGGGGGAGAAAGTCAAAATGGGAGAATCAAGAGGTGGTGTGTTTATGTATGTGTATATATTTCAAGTACTCACCGATACCAATTACAGATACTTTTTTTGCAGTCATTTGCCAGTTTTCCAAGTACCTAAAGCATATAGGTACTTGGAAAACTGGCAAATGACCGCAAAAAAGTATTGGTAATTGGTATCGGTGAGTACTTGAAAAAAGTATCGGTACTTGTACTCTGTCGTCAAAAATCAGTATCTGCATCTCTAAATAGAACTGTCCATCCTACTATGAGGCCACTAGCCGTTTTAGGTCTCCTATGCTGGAAACAGACAAGCACCTACACCCCATTGATGTGTTCAGAGAAGTGGTGCAAGATAATGGCACCACAATTCCCATACAAGGCTTTTAACCTCAAATAAAGGTTTAAACACAATGTAAATGAGTCTACTGAATAGGTTAAACCCAATTTAGGCATTTTAACTTATTTTACCCCACAAATGCTAGGTCTCCAATGTATGTGTTTTAATGGGGAGACCTAGCACTTGTGATTAAAGGGATAGGAATGGTTGAATATTAGATTCTGCTACATATTTTACAACTGCACCTTTGTAACAATTAGTTGTATTATACAAGTAATCTCCTCACCCACTTTTCATTAAACAATGCATCCCCAAGAAGTTCAGTCCAGATGGATTGTGAGGGACAATCTTCTGCCCTCATTTAAGGGGTGGCAGAGTTTCTTGTATTAACACATTATCCCTCACGGTGATCTGTCTGGTCTGCTGACTGGATTCCAGATCTGAAGGGAGGCATTGAACTGTATGGAAAAGTGGCAGGAGGGCCATAAACTAAGTTATGCACTGCTACAAAGTTACACTTCTAAAATGAAGAATCGATCTTCCTTAATAGCTAGCCATTAAAGGGATAGTAACCCCCTCGAACAATGTGACGCCAAAAGAGCAATCGTGCAAACATACTGAACTCCCTTATTCCCATCTCTCAAACCTTTATGGTTTGAGAGATGTAAGGCAAGAACCTCTGCTCCCTCCCCCTTCTCATACATCCGCTGTATAGCGGACGTCATGAGATCCTGCTTCCAGCACCAGACTGCGGCTCTGCAGGAGCGCTGTCATCTAGATATCGCCGTATTACTTCATCTGTATGGTCTAAAACGTGTGTCTGGCTTGCAAGCACATGTTGTAGACCATTCCGATGAAGTAATTATACAGAGATCTAGATGTCAGCACTTCTGCAGAACCGGCGAAAGTTGGCCAACCGGATTCTGCCTCTGACAGCTTTACAGCCCATCAGGCAGAAGAGGGAGGGAGCGGAGGACTGTCTTGCCTTACATCTCAAACCATAAAGGTTTGAGAGATGGGAATAAGGGAGTTCAGTATGTTTGCACGATTGCTCTTTTGGAGTCATGTTGTTCAGGGGGTTTACTATCCCTTTAACGGGATAGTAATGTTTCACAAAAAAGCAGCACTGATTAATCTTTAATTTTTGGGCCATGGAGAGCATTATGTCAATACTGTCACAGTTGTAGAATTGAATGGTAAAGTATCCCCCTCCTGCCCTTTAACCGATGTAAAACACTGCTCACCTCAGATCAGCAAGACAGAGGGACAATCTTCAGTGATAAGGAAAAACCTGTCAAGAGGGGGCAGGGTTTTCATTCTCACAGTAAGAAGATTGTCCCTTGCTGTGACCTGTCCAGTCAAGAGACCAGATTCCACATCTGAGGTGAGAAGTGTTACACTAGGTAAAAGGGGCCGGAGGGGGGGGGGAACTATCAATTACTATTGTACTACAACTGAGTACTGAAATAACTCAATGGCCCAAAATATCAAGCACAGAGCTTGTGAAACATTACTATCCCTTAAAATGCCCTGTTTATCACAGTGGGATTTTGCCAGTGTTGTAGATTGCTGTATATAAGCCCCACCTGTCTGCATAGAACATGGTGGTATTACCTGTTTTTGCTCTGCCAATGGCTACATTGTAGTTTGGTCCCTCTGGGTTCTTTGTCTTTAAGTCCATAACCTGGTTCTCTGGTACACAGAACTGGTCCCTAATAACAGAACACTTGACACCACCCAGTGTTAAGCCAGTGATGAAGAAGCAGGTCCTGTCTTCACCAGTTATAACCTTTATCTCTGCTGGCTGCAAGATAAAGAAAGAAAGTTAGGAAAATTAATGGGTGTGTAGTGTGTTCTTGAAGTCGTAGCAGACTCTTCCCTAAAGTCAAAGTCTTGTTTTACAGGAAACTGAAGTTGACATGTTTAAAGGGATAGTAGTGTTTTGTATTAAGGCTAGCTCAGAACATTGATTATAGGCAATACTGCAGACAGACAACCTTACTGTTAAGTGTGCCAATTGCAGTAGTATTTTGAAGTTTATCCCTTGCCTGATAAATCACAGGGGACACTTCAAGGAGGGCAGGGTTTTCATTACATTGGAGGGAAGATTGAATTGTCTTCTCACAGGAAGAGTTCCCATATCTATGGGGAGGTGGCCTGGTATTATGGAAATGGGTGCAAGGAATCAGCTTCAAAATTACATGCTGCAGTACTATTACATATAGTAATGTTCTGAGCTAGCTTTAAAAAACACTAAGTAAAAAGCCTGCTCCACTTTGAAGTATTGCAAGACCCCTGTTCATTATGAGCAGAGATTTAAAGAGGGGGATAAAGATACAAGTTAGGATTACAATTGAGGCCTTACACACTGGAGCAAGCTGCATTGGGGAAAGCTTGTAAAATGCTCTATAAGATTCTGTAAGTGCGTAATACCTAAAACCAAAGAGAGTATACATTTATCCCTTTGTGCCAGAGGTATCTGGCACTGGAAGTCTTGTAGTTACCCCATTACACTAGTGTGACAGTTACCAGACTTCAGGAAGCTGGAGATGTGAAAGCAGAGCAATTTAAACTACAATGTAAACTGAATCCATTTAGAAAATCCACCTGTACAGCACAGGGGAGTGCTGCAGGGAGACCAGCAGTGGTTTATAAATATCCCCATTCCACATGCAGAAAAGATTCCCTACATTCAGAAACCAGTGACCTCAGTGACAAGTGTGCAACAGGTAAAGATGAGAACATGCAATTTGAGGTTACACAGTTGAGGGAAAATAGTCAAAATAAAAGGCTCCTTCATTTAAATTGTGCTCTTAACGCAGTGCTAGGCCCTCACTGTGGAGGCTATAAAAGGGATTAATAGTGACCAAGTCTGGATGTTTCCTAAAACAGTTGACCCTTTACCATCTTCAGCTTCGCAGCTTTACATGCTGTGTTGGTTCAAAGGTAACAGGTGGCTCTGCAGTCTGCCTCGACTATACTCCACAGGCAAGTTGCTGGTAAATGCAATACAAGATTGGACTTGCGCCATCTATTTACAGCGGTTCTGCCCGGTCACATGCATAAGGGAGAACTTGAGCAACAGAGTTGCAATAGAGAAGCATTAGGATTTAATTAGGGCTTTTAACCCTTTACTACAGGAGTGGTGTCAATGCAAGCATTCAATGGTGAGAAAACAAGTATCTAAGTCAGTGGCACTATTCAGGCCCCAAAAGCACTCTGCATTGTGCTCCGCAGTACAGACTAGTCCCCATCTCTTATCCATCAAGTTCTACAGGTCATACCCATAGCCCAAACAAGCCCAATAAGTGAGCCCAGTGAATACAGCAGTGCCAATAGGCAGAAGCCTGTGACACTGCCCGGAGGCAGCTCAGCATGTCACGGTTTGTAGTGCTTCCCCACAGGAAGCCCAGTCTGAGGCATCTCCATGTAAGGTCAGGACAGTGAGAAAACAGTACAATCAGGAAGTCAGCTAGACCGGTCACAGGCTCCTTCTGTATAAGGGAGTTTCCACACTACCTTTCTGAAACTAGTTCAGTTTACTGAATGTGCACTTTCCATAAAGGTCCCTTTAAAGGATGACCTAGCAATCCTATATAACTTGTATAGGAAGGTTGAGTCAGGGGTTTAGGACATAACTAGGGGCAGGCAGCCCATCATCTTTTGGGGATGATTCACTAAAGGACACCTACAAGACCACCAAACCTCCACATGCAGGGAATGGCCTATAAGTCAGCACCACAAGGGTTGAGGATGAGATGGCTTTCCACATGCTGAACTCCCAGGAATTCTAGTCATATAGGAATAAATTCTGGGGTAAAGCCACCCGCACGGGGAAGCTTTAATGGTCTTCACCCCAGATTTCCAGCATCCAATGGGCTCATTTTAAAGGGATGGTAATGTGTCACAAAAACAGCAGCTCCAATGAATCTATTTGGGCCATGGAGTGTTATTTCACTACTGTCACTTGTAGTACAAGAGTAATTAAATTATAAGTTTCCCCTCCCGCCCCTTTTACCTAGTGTAAGCCATCTCTTCTCAGATGTGGAATCCAGTCCATAGACCAGACAGATAACAGCAGGGGACAATCTTCTTCCTATGAGAACAATGAAAGCCCTGCCCCCCTTTTACCTAGTGTAAGCCATCTCTTCTCAGATGTGGAATCCAGTCCATAGACCAGACAGATAACAGCAGGGGACAATCTTCTTCCTATGAGAACAATGAAAGTCCTCTCCCCTTGACAAGTTTTTCAGGTTTTTCCCTTATCTTAATTGAAGATTGTCCCTCTCTGCAGTCTACCTGGGCACCTCCCTTCTGATCTGGCTGAGCAGTGTTATATCAGTAAAAGGGGCGGGAGGGGGATACTTTATCATTCAATTACTCTTGTACTACAGCTCTGGAGAGTGTTATTTCAATTCTGTCAAAGTCCAAATACTATGATTAATTAGAGCTGCTTTTATTATGAAACACTATCCCTTTAAGACTGCAGTTTGACCAAGAGTTGCTCTGTGCATCAGTATATGCAAGCGTCACACCAAGTTACATTAGCACGGTCTCACCAACTTAAGGTGACAGGTCCCCTAAGTTAAAGGGTCAGTAATGACCCAAAAAATGGGTTTAGTAGAGCTTAAAAAAATTAAACTATTTGCCACAAATCCTATACCTCAAACAACTATAGGCTGAGACTGTCACTTCCAAAGTCCCCCCTCCCTCCCCTTCTGGTGTCAGCACTGTGCTGACGGATCCCTGTCCAGGTTGCTCTGTGGCAGAGCCAAAATCATGTTATAGGAAAATTATTCATTTGAAAGTTCTATAAAGTGTGCCTGGTAGACTGTTCCAATTTATTTTTAAATAACGTGATTTCGGCTCTGCTGAAGAGCCTTTGTGTCGGCTGACATGGATCTCCTGCCGTTAGCTTTACAGCTGATGTCAGGTGGTGAGGAGGGGGACTTTAAAAGCAAATCTCAATGGTTTAAGATGGATGTGGCAAGGAGTTTATTTTAAGCTCTGCTAAACTAGAATTTATGGGACATTACTGTCCCTTTAAAAGGGATAACAGTACACATAAGGACCATATGAAGAGACATTTTAACACAAGTGACACCCCTATGGTCCATAAACCGGTATATCACAAGTTTGAGAAGCTAACCCTTTGTGGAGGATACTGGTGCATCTCACTGCACAGCCAGCATGGCCTAGTGTATAAGTGGCATACTGTATAGGCAATCCACAAAATGCCAGCTTGATTTGTCACAGAACAGGCAGATTTCAGATACAGTAAGCTACAGGGTTAAAGGGATTAGTAATGCTTAAGTATTACTATCACTTTAAGAGCATCTCAGACAGGGATTCTGTTTGATAAATGCACAACGCCAGAGGGAGCAAGAGTAGTGTAATGTATTACTAGTTATCCAGTGCACAGGACCCGTCTGGCACTCAAATAGTTAAAGTCCGTAAAGGGATAGTAATACTTCGTTTTCTCTTTATTTTGTAGGCATTAAAACAACAACGATATAAGTCTTCTCTCAAACCTTTATGGTTTAAGATATTCACAAGCAAAGGCCCCCCCCCTGTTCAGCCAGATCAGAAGGGAGGTGCCCAGATAGACTGCAGAGAGGGACAATCTTCAAGATAAGGGAAAAAGCTGAAAAACTTGTCAAGGTGGGGGGAGAAGGGCTTTCATTGTTTTTATACAAAGAAGATTGTCCCCTTCTGTTATCTGTCTGGTCTTACAACCAGACTCACATCTGAGAAGAGATGGCTTACACTAGGAAAAAGGGGCGGGAGGGGAAACTTTGCTTGTGAATATCTCAAACCATAAAGGTGTGATAGATAAGACTTATATCGTTCATGTTTTTTTAATGCCTACAAAATAAAGGTAAAATGAAGTATTACTATCCCTTTAAACAGACTTGTGATTGGAAGTGTGAAGACCAGGGAGAGGGCAGCAATACCAAAAAGCAGGCCCTGTGGGGGTTTTAGCAGCTCTGCACTGGCCCAGTCATGTCTCAGGAATGTGCAGCATGCACTCAGCCCCTGTAACAGGCTACCTGCAAGACCTGGCAGGGCCCCTTGTACAAACATCCAGCAGGGAGTGGAGAGCATGATTTATCAGATACAGCCCCAGGTTACTGATCTGGAGCATGGCCAGGCCTGATCAGTTCCACACAAGTGTTTGTATTATCCCAGGCCTGCTCTGTGCGGTGGGAATTCAGCCCTGGGGAGTCACTACTGAGATGTACTGACTCAGGGAGGCAGAGGGTGCTAGGACCCAGGGATTGCCAGGCAGATTCAGATGAGAAAAGCACATGACAGGTGTGGTATGGACGCAGCCGCCATGAGTCACAGTGATCATGCAGACTGGAGATAATCTCAAGGCCTGGAGCGAGGCCTGGACTAACCCTTTAATGACAATGTGCAACACTGCACACACCACTGGCTCTTAAATGAACATTCATGCTAGTCCTTAAATAGCAATTCTGCACCTATTTGGCATTCTGGGACAGATTTCACAGCTATGACTTAAAACTATTGCCTTTTTAGCCACTAACTAGGTGTACACTACATTGGAGAACATAGGAGGGATTTAAAGCATGAACTACTGGAACCGTCTTATTGTGCAGTTTGCCTGACAATTGGCTTTAAACACAAAGTCCATATAGCAGAACCAACTTACCAGCACCGGCTGTGGTCTAATGGGGCTAAGTAACCTGTGGCACTACAGCCGTTGACTTAAGTTTTGTCTTCCAAATGAAGAAACCAAAGCCTTTTGCCAGAGAATAGGTGGGAGGGACAGACATTCAATACACACTTCAAAGACAAGCGAGAATGTGCCCACTTGTATCCAGTCTGAACCAACAGGCTGATAAAGCAGAACATTCCAGTAATCCCCACACACAGAACAGGATCACAACCTGGTTAATACGAGCCAGTGGCTGCCTTTGGCTCCACCTCTCGGTAATTGTTTTATTTCTCACAGAAGGAAAGCCAAGGTGTGCCCCTTAGTGCACAGACCTTTATATTACATGTGGGGAAAGCCATTGCCCTTGAACTGTTCTGAATCCCAGGTATGTTGCAGTGGAATAGTCTACCCTCAACATGGCAGTCATAGTAATTAACCCTTAAGCCAGGGGAAGACATTCCATACAGCTGCCAGACTACAAACTCCTCAAGTGACAACTCTGCTCAGAACTGCAGTTAGGAGGCAACAGCCTTACAGGTGTAAGCCACCATAACCTTTCCAGCTGATGCAACTCCTATAGGCCGATTATTGCATGTGGATTGAAGGCCAAGCTTGGACAACCTTGTCTCCTGCAGGCAGAGAGGAAGTGATCAAGTCAACCAACAAGGTGGTAGCATTGTACATTAAGATACATCTTACAGATCTAAGAATGGTAAATATATTGGCAAAGCCTGGCATCACTGCACTCACTTTCCAGTGGTGACAGTTGGCTGGGGATGACAGTTTTGGTCAATAAAAGCAGATATTTGCTACCACACTAGTGTAGTGTCTTGTCCCTTTCTATTCTACAAGCCTTATACATCAGAAATTTGGGTAAGTTGCAGAGACTGCAGCTTCCAGCATCAACAATTAAGATTTCAGGGAACAGCAGCTGCTATAACCCCATACAAGGGGTTAAGCAAGAGTTTCACCAATTTGTCTGGATTGATCCCAAGGAAGGACAGCATGAAGACAAGTTCAAGTGTCACTAAGGATAGTTTTGAAGTAACAAAAACCATTTTGTAGTCTAACACTGAAGACCTAGGTATGCAGCACATTGTGAAGAAATGTCACACCCCTCTGGTCCACGAAGTTACGTTTTAGGATATTTTTAACTGTCTAATAAAAGCAGCCACTGATCACTCCCCATCCCAACAGACTTCCTACAAGTGTGCTCATCCACAGTAACAAAGCCAACAACTCCAGCTATTGTTTGAAATAGATTCCATGTTACAAACTGACTCAACTGAGCTTTTAAACATACCAATGAGCAGAGATGCTTAGTTGTGCTCAGGAGTGATGCAGGGGATAAAGTGTACCATGCCCCTGTTTTGCAGTGGAACTAGAGTTAACACCATCAGGACAAGAGGAGCAATGATCCATAGCCTTCTCTTTAAGAAGAAACTTACTTGATCTGGGAAAGACTGACCACTAATTTTGTACATTATGCCACCATATTCAAGTGCTGGTTCTCTTGTCCATAGATGCCGACATGGTTTTACAACTCCTAAAATATTCTCTTACCATTGAAGGCTTCCCAAGAGAACAGTCAACTCCAGGAGACCTGCAAAGAATGTCTGTGCATAGACATGAAGTCCAGTATCAAAATTTTGGATAGCCAATCCAATCAGTGGCCATTAGGATTTGTCCAGATTAAGCTGGTGTGTAAACAGCAAGTGTCACTTAAAGGGATAGTATTACTTCAAAATTACTATCCCTCATATTGTAGCCCTTAATAAACTGAGTTAAATGACACCAGCAGCATCTCTCAAACCTTTATGGTGTAAGATATACACTTTCACAGTTTCCTCTCAAAGAATCCGGTCCCGGGACAGGCGGAGGCTCTTAAACAGAGGCGATCTCGTTATGGAAGGAAAAATGATTAATTGAAACAGTCTATGTGTGCTTGGTTACCAAGCACACGTAGAAGACTGTTTCAATTAATCATTTTTCCTTCCATAACAAGATATCGGCTCTGCTGAAGAGCCTCCTCTTGATTCAGAGACCGGATTCTCCTGCTGGCAGCAGAACGCTGACGTCAGGGGAGAGGAAACTTTGAAAGTGTATATCTCTTAAACCATAAAGGTTTGAGAGATGCCGCTGGTGTCATTTAACTCAGTTTATTAAGGGCTACAATATGAGGGATAATTTTGAAGTAATACTATCCCTTTAAGGAAACTACCACATGATTACCGTTACGTTACCAAGAATTGAAGGTGGCCTGCTGGTGAAGCCAATGTGGCAGAATGAAGCCTGGAAAGACCAGGTTCTGCTTGTGCCCACTATGAACTCCACTGAAAACGTCTAGCTGTTATGGGTACATAGATGTCCCTATAGGCTGCAGTGGATGGCTTTATACCCCAGCTTCAGTAGTTTTGCCTTTTTCGGGCCCAATGTTGATATGACAGGAGCTAAACATGGACAAAGTCTTCCCCCTCAGCTGTGTTACTAAGCAACTACAATGGCAGTTTATGGACTGTGCACACAAGTCCAGTCATGAGCTATGATTGACATGTATTCTAGCTCAGTGTCCGTTAAGTGTTTGAGCCCTTGACCAGAGCTGGATATTTCTTGTCCGGTGAGTCTCAGTCCTGGTCCTTAGGGGTATCCCAGAAACCTGGTGTGCCCTGATTAAGCACAGATTAAGTAGTCAATGACTTCACCACCCCTCAACACACTGAAGGCCCAAGTCCTGGCAGACATCCTGCACTAATCTGATCAGTAAGGAGTATGACATGCTGTTTGTAATGAATGAAAGGCCCAGACTTGCCAGTACAGCCCCTGGCAATATATAAGTACTAACTTGGAACAATCCTGTACCAATTTAATGACTAGGTTTGTAGTGTTGTGGGAAGTGGCCTCTGGTCCTTCACTTAAGGACAGTCTCAGGAAGCTTCTCAAATAGTTTAAGTGGAAAGCTACTAGCATTTCTACTAACCCTCAAATTCAGTAGGTCTTCAGCACAGAGTTGCTGTATGGCCCACCATGCTGGTACTTCATGTTAGTGTTCTAGGGTCATGCTACCCAAGTGCATCAAGCTCAACTCCATGTTCCTGGACAGAACCTCTAGGCTAAGTGCAGTCTAATGCCAACTTACCACAGATCACTGCCTGCCTTCCTATTGTTCATGACACTACTCCCAGATCAAGACTGGGCAATATGATACCTTCCAGACTACAACTCTTGCCAGTCAGTGGATGACCAACTGTGACCTAAGAGTGACTTCAGGAGAGCCCAATACCTTTTTGGTTTGTCCAGTGTATACAGTGCACAGAATATGCTGGCACTGTCAATGGAATCACAGCAGATTGTAGAGCTTGTCTAAGCAAGAGGTAGTCAATCTAGGGCAATGTTTCTCAAATCCTGTCCTCAGGACCCACTAACAGGCCAGGATTTGAGGATTCCCTTGTTGGAGCACAGGTGAGTTAATCAGTGTGAATGAGTCTCTGATCACCACACCTGTGCTCTAGCAGAGAAATCCCTAAGTCCTGGCCTGTTAGTGGGTCCTGAGGACAGGAGTTGAGAAACACTGATCTAGGGATACAAGTCAACCTGTTCATACTACTGTACTGGTACAAATATGGGCTTGGTGAGTAGCTCAGAGGCCTGCGAGACACTGAAAGGCTATATACTTATCTGTAACAGGGTTCAACTCCAGACTTTGGTTCAATCTATAAATATTTATCATTCTATACAGAGAAAGCTGATGCTATGCAGTCTGATCTTCAGATTAACAGCTACTGTGGAAGAACCACTGACCTTCAGCCTCTCCTGGCACTGCAAGGCATGGAACAGCTTGTAAAGTGGCTGATGGCTCAGAAACACCCGTTAACACAATACTGGACAGTCAATTTTGAATGCATTTTAAATGTAAAGATACTCCATTTAAACACTGAAAAGCCAGGGGAGGGCAGCATCGTAAGGGCAATATAGCTATGGAAATCTGCCTCCCGATGTTGTGCTTGCAGATATTGTAGTTTTTCAAGTTAATTGATACCTTTCCAGCTGAAAATATTGAGAATGACTTTCACAGACAGTATGTTAAAACTTATCAACCCAAATATAGCCCCCACCAATAGTCAGAGACAAACTTAGAAATAGTACTATTATCCAGCATAAGTACAGCATTAAGAAATCCTGACTGATGACCAGGTATCAGCACAGACATCTTGGCTTAGACATCTGTGCTGTCAGTCTGTCTCCTCTGTTGTACCTTAAGGTAATAGGGACTAACTGGATTGACATGTGCTAGGTGTTTGGTTTGAGAGTTCTAACTGGTAGCAATCAATGTAAAGCAGCAGCTTGTTCAGTCACTCCAGTAAATTTAGTGAATCTCCCCCAGGTTTTATGACTAATCAGCGATAAAGAGGTGATGACTTCTCCAGTTAACATGTTATTCTATAGAGCCTGTGCACCAACATCTCCAAAGTTGGATATTAGTGAATAGGCTCTATAGAATAAAATAGTAACTGGAGAAATTAAACTGGAGAACTCATCTACACTATCACCGCTTGGTGAATCACCCTGCAGGTCTCAGTTTTGTAGACAGTATCTGTCTCAGTCTATCTGGGAGGAACTCCAAAGCCAGGCTTGCACATGCAACATCTAAACACATTTATACAATTTTAATTCCAGTTAATATCTAAAGAATCCCAAAAACATACTATACTATTTAATGTGTTTGGAGTTAGTGAATTAGTCCATTTAGGGGACCTACTGTTAGACCAAGTCTGATCTGGGCAGCACAGTGGCTCAGTGGTTAGCACTGTTGCCTTGCAGCGCTGGGGTCCTGGGTTCAAATCCCACCAAGGACAACATCTGCAATGAGTTTGTATGTTCTCACTGTGTTTGCGTGGGTTTCCTCCGGGTACTCCGGTTTCCTCCCACACTCCAAAAACATACTGATAGGTGAATTTAGATTGTGAGCCCCAATGGGGACAGGAACCAATATGAGTGTAAAGCGCTGCGGAATCTGTGTGCGCTATATAAATAAAGGATTATTATTATTATTATCTGGAGCGTAGCTAGAAAACAGGATTTTTTGAAGTATCCCATAACCAACTGTAGGAAGCTGCAGCATTGAATGCTATGGGGCTAGTGTGCAGATGTTCACATCACAATCTGCAGCCTCTTGTGCAGAAATTCAAAAGGTAGACAGCAGTGTCAACAAGTTCCATTTATGATAAAAGCTTGCATACCTATATATGCAGGTGGCTATGGCTCAGGTGATGCTCAAAAGTTTAATTCAAGACAAACTATCCTGATATTAATCCCTTCTGGCCTTGGCTATGTAAGAAAAAGTAACGTCTCAATGTAACAGACCATTATAGTTGCAGCACAAGCAGTCATTTGTAGATTGAGCATTGGAGAACCACTTGAGAAGCATCTGTCCCAAAAACTACACCTGTATTGGGCAACAGACTTCTGAAGGAATTCAGAAATACAAGCTTAAAGCCATTAGCCCTGTGCATGTAAAGCTGTACAATTCTAACCAGCTAATGCAGCACAGTAACTTGACATTCTTTGAGAAGGTGTAGAGCTGCACATATTTATATGGATGGTAACACTAAAAATATAAACTGTAGGTTTAATCCTGGGGAGGTGTTTATATACTGCACCTAGAAGTTTGAGCTGTAATAACCAATAAAACCTTTGCAGTGAAAGTACCCAGATTTTACTCAGGGAAAAAACTAAAGTTAATAACTAATGTTTGTATACCTCAGTATCCTGTATAAAGATGAAGCTGTATAGAGGGAGGGTACAGGGCAGGGCGCCTGAAGGAGGAAGTTGAGGTTTCAGTAAGATTCTGTAGACCAGTTTCCTGTAACCGAAGTTCCTGTCACTGCAGTTTTACCTTTAACCACAACACCAAGACTACACTAGATCTTACACATGGCCTACATTACAAGTTACATTTTTAAAATGTTGTCAGAGGTTACCTACAACTAAAAACTGAATTGTGTTGCCAATGCATTCCAAACGCCTATAATTCAGGACTAAAATTTACATTAACACCAAGCACCAGAGGTTATGTTAGAGTTCCCAGGACAGTGAACGCACTACTCAATATCTTGCACTGTGATGCAGGCCCCGAAACCCAGGCAGAATGCACATGGCCCAAGAGCCACATACTGTATATGGACATGTACCATTTAGAGGGGGAAATCAGAGACCAAACAGGACCTCAGCTGTTGGAATTTGCCCAGCCATCTCAACCTCTTAAAGTCTAATCCCATAAGAGCAGACATAGATGTGATAATGTCCCATTAAAGGGATAGTAATGTTTCACAAAAACAGCAGCTCCAATTAATCATCATAGTATTTGGGCCATAGAGATTATGTCAATACTGTCAGTTGAAGTTCAGGAGGAATTGAATGATAAAGTATCCCCCTCCTGCCCTTTTTACCAGTGTAAGCCACCTCCCCTCAGATGTGGAATCTGGTCACATGACTGGACAGATCACAGCAATGGACAGTCTTACTGTGATAATGAAATCCCTTCCTCCCTTGACAGGTTATTCAGCTTTTTCCCTTATCTTAATTGAAGATTGTCCCTCTGCAGTCTACCTGGGCACCTCCCTTCTGATCTGGCTGAGCACTGTTACATCAGTAAAAGGGGCAGGAGGGGGATACTTTGTCATTGAATTACTCTTGAACTACAACTGATAACTGGCTCAAATGCTATGACGATTAGAGCTGCTTTTATTATGAAACCTTACTAACCCTTTAACGCTCAGCTTAATGCACCAGCTAGGAGCTTTAGGAGCCAGAAATGTGTTTACAAAAGCTAACCCTGAAATTCAATGCCACAAGTAAATACAGACTTACACAATTCATTCAATTTCTACATGTGACAAACACTGACCTGTCCGATAGTCTTGGAGCAAACTCAGATCCACCACAATACTCTGCTGCAGACATCTTACATCCAAGGGGTTAACTCCTCTTAACCATAAGTAACTATTTAATGACAAACTTAAGGTACCAGAACATTTACTGCTTATTTATGGGAAAGGAGGGTGGTTTCCTAAATGCTTCATAACAAATCAGGACTTGACCCTTTATAGCTCACACCCCTTAGAAAGCACCAATATCTAGAGCTACCACCGACACTGCAATAAGTGATGTTTACTGGGATTTCCACAAGACAATGGGCTGCAGGCACCAGAGTCTTCTCCAGAGTCCTAGCTTTCTGGTTTAGTGAAGAAATTTCACTCATAAAACAGAACTGATCTTTGACTTTAAACCTATGATTGTCTCCAATGCATTGCAGAGCAGTGTTAAAGATTTGCTTTAACCCCATTCAGAATTAACATTGAGCCAATACTGAAGCATTAAGACATTTCCTTTAATAAAAAGCCAAGTGCAGTGCCCCCTCTAGAGTTTGAGGCCCAAGTGTACAGATCTGTTCTGTATTAGTCAGGCTGGGAGCTGGCAATTCTCTATATAAATATGCATTGCCTTTCAGCCTTGAGACATTTCCTTTTTCGGCTCTAAAAAGTGTTTTTTGCTCAGCCATCTCCTCCCCCATGGGGAGTGCCCTGAACACCCCTCCATTTTGTTCCAAACAGGAAGTAGATCACCTAGAGCCGAGGCTGGTAACACTCCCAGTCAGATGGGTCAGGGCCGAGACGTGATACGTGTTCCAGTTTAATGACTGCAATCTGACCTGTGAAGTCTGCATACAGAGATTTGTGTGCAGGGGGTGGATAATGTTTTAACTCCATGTTTATCACACTAGCAGATCTCGCTTAACACCAACTCAATCATTTTAGACACGTTTACATGAACAGCCAGATCTGCAGACAGTCGAGTGTTAACCCTGTAAGGACATTTAGTCCCACAATGCATTGTGGTATGATGATCCTTAAGAGGTTACATTACAAAATTGAGGCCTTATTTCAAACTGGGATTCTAGGACAAAGCACTGCAGAAGATGTTAGTTTAAGAGGGGATTTAACCCTTACAAAGGCAGCAAGTCACATGTTTTACCCAGTCAGTATAGGTGTGTGACCATACAGAATACCTCCTGAGGCTTTAGGAGCCCAAGGTACCAGGAGTCACCCCTGGTGATGAATGCGAGAGGTTTAACGGCATATTGGGGCAGATTTTGCATTTGTGGCATTAAAGCCATTTGATGGTTTGGGCTTATCCCCAGGAAGAGATATAGCCTTGTACGAGTACTCTGAGGTAGATTAGAAACTGGCACTATAGTGGCATTCTGTATTAAAGTAGTAATACCAGAATATTTAACCCTTTAGTGTCAGGCATGATAGTCTAAGATATGGCATCAGAAGGCTATCACAGGAATGTATAGGGGTCTGCAAGCATTTGAATCCAATGGATGCCAGGGGTGTCATGCCTTGATCCAACAGTCAAGCCACCAGTATTAAAACTATTACATGTTGGATAATGACTAAGTGGCATTAGTGTCCCCTTTATCAGGCCCTGCAGGACTCACCATAGTCCCAATTCCTTTTGGACTAAAATTACAAAATGCACAGCTAGATTAACCCCTTCAGGCTTCTGGGTGGGCAATTTGTTGCTAGGCAGTTACTGCACTCCTTTGCTCCTCATGGGTTAACCCTTTGCGTGCCAGAGTGGTATGCAATGCATGGTAAAGCAATGTGTTGCACACAGCTCTGGCACTCAGTGTTAAGATGCAGTTAGGTAGATTTCTGCAGTTTGAGACAATTAAGCAATTTCGCAAACTACGGCTATGTGACAGGGAGGCAACCTCCGACTCCAGGTGATCCATACAAATCTTATCCCCTACATTGTCACTACCTGCAGGCAGCTGGAGAGCCATTTTTCCTACCCCCTGACCCACAGATCAGACATGCACAAATATATCTAACTCAACAAGGCAGGTCCTTTATGAAATAACCTTTGGAGTGCCCGAAGTGAGATAACCTACCCCCTTCTAGCACTCCTGCCTAGGCCAGCCATTTTAATCAGCAATTAGCGTTCTCTCAGTCTCAATATTAAATAAATCATGTCTAAGGGGAAGCATTTTGTACCTACACAATTGAATCAGTCTCTGAAAGCGATACTTAACCCTTACTAGTTTTAAGTTTACAGAAGGGACTTTATAAGGCTACAGATTCAGGTCACTTTGTTCTATAAGAATCCCTGGACATTTAGAAATTGACCCTTTGAGCACCAGAGGGGTACACAACGTATTGTGTACTCCTCTGGCGCTCAAAGTGCTAACTGACTTGTACAAGTCATTGTCTAGCAAACAGATTTATCACGTCCATTAGACTGCAGCACAAGGCCCATATATGTATGTGGTGCAATCCTAGATCACACCAACACCACCATGTGAGAAAGGAGTTACCAATATACAAGTAAATTGGTACCATGGATGCAAGTGGTCTGCACCACTTCACAATACAATTAAGATGTAGAATAGAGAGGAGCAAGTTCTAAAGCCAATAAGAATTTAGGGAAGCATGTCCCCTGATCCAGGTTTGTTAACCCTTATACATGTTAAGGCCTACAAGAGAATCTTCAGCAGCACCCCTTTTCTGTAAACATGCGAGTTACAAATACTAACCCTCCAAGTGCCAATGTATCCAAAGCATTGCAACAATTCACTGTATACCTGTTTGGCACTCAAAGGGACAGTGGAAGTTCTGCAATTCTGACAGAACTGAAGTGACCCAAATTTAGTTACTGTACCCTTCTTAACTCCTTGACAGGAGACTTCAGGTGTGTGCAAAGACTTCCAGCCTTTGGAGCCTTCACAGCAAAAATGACCCCCAACCAAAGGGGGTTCCTCCACTCGTTGCAAAAACCCACCATGCTATAATAGGAGTAAATTCCCCATTTTGCACACTTTGATACTCACTTCCATGTCTGGTAACCCGTTAAGAACCAAAGGAGTCATTTATTGCAGAGCAATGCATTGCTGAATGGATTAAGCACCAGAGGTGTGTATGCCAGAGGTATCCGATACACTGCATTAAGTTGCACTGGATGCATCTGGACCACAAAGGGTTAGAGACTGAACCCAATGTCAGTTCATGCCTCAGATTTATACAAGTAAAACCCTAACAAGTGTACACAGGTCAGTTTCCCCCCCTAAATCTTCCTTTACCAATGAAAAAAATATTCCAGGTGTCGGCGAGATTCCAGGTCATGCACTTGGCCTCTGCTGAAAACGGATTTCAGTTCCACACCCATAATAAACCCAAGTTAAAACCCAGTGCCATGTGGCCACTTAAGAGCCTTTCTACCCCGACACGCCTTTAAGAACATAGCATCCTATTGATTTGTTAGGAGTGTGTAGTGTATCACCATTGCTAGCATTGTTACTGCGGCAAATCTTGTAGTAAGATGGTGCAGAACAGAGGAGTGTAAAACCACAGTGTCTGAAAGACTTCCGCTGTGCAAGAACTTGCAGCCAGCGTAGGCCCTGTTTATTGCAGCTGAACATTAACCCTTAAGCAAGGTACTTCCCCATTGTACAGTTCCCTCTATTGAGCAACTGCATATCATAAATTGCTTATTGCAGATCTGAGCAATATTAGACCACTGCCAGCTATGTTTCCCATGATAGTCTGCTAGCCACCAGCAGAAGGGAGTTTTAGCTAAGAGCTGGAGGTCCTCAGGTTGACTTTGCATGTCTTCTATTTCAAGTAGTTGCATTCTAACACATTAACCCATATGTTAAAAGGCAGCAAGTGACTGCTATCCAATGGGTTAAAACCACCCTTAGCCCACAGACCCTTTAACCCTGCAAAGGCCAGTTCTTTTCATGTGTGTGATGTACCTGGAATTTAGGAAGACCAGTAAGACCTACATAAGTTATTGGTGGATTTCCTAGCCCATGTGTAACCCTTGCCACCTCCTTCATGCTGCTACAAAGCTATATCCTAAGGGGACAAACCTATCCCTCATTAGGGCTTACTACCACACCCCTCATCCCCTTTTATCTAGAAGCACATGGCAGTACCAGGACACATGGCAACGGGAGAGTCATTAATCATAGCCCCACCCGAACATGTGGATGGGGCAAAATGACTCAAAACTTTCTATGCAAGATATAAGTAATCAGGTGATGGGACTAGAGAGTCAGCTATGCTTCATGTTCCTTGGGAACACTTGGGAGGGGTAGAAGTGAGCTATTAACCCTTTTGTACCAAAGGGTCAGCGGATATAAGCATTTAAGCACTAAGGGAGCCATGTATCCGCCCCAATAAACGTGAGCAGCATTATAACATGGATCTAGTGAGACCACAGATAAGACAAGCAGTTCACAATTCCCATAAGATATTTAGGTTATTTGGGTGTCAGTGAGGTGACATACACCCCTGTCTACACTCACATAGGATGACAAATCCCAGACTCCCATACTCAGGCTGTCACAGGATTGTAGTCCATCAGCTGAAGAGGCACAGGTCCTCCCCCCTGGTATCCCTCAATAGAAGGCCCAGTGGATCCCACGTAGAGAATGAATAGTCAACATGTGGCTCTCCAACTGTGAAAGATTGCAATTCCTTGACTAGGGATGACAAGGACTGCAGTCCTCCACAGCTGGAGAGGCACAGGTTGCCCAGCCCTGATACTGTCACGGGGTTACTCCTCTGTAACACTCAGGGGGTATACGGAGACAGATAACCCCCATCGTCATGACAACCAGTCCAGTGGCCACTCACCGTCAATTTGCCCAGCGATCCTCCCGGGTGGGAAGCCCACACACACGGGGTCCCCACGTACCCCACGATGGCGGCATCTACGATGTTCTTGTCTATCAGGTTATTGACGTAATCGTTCCAAGACATGGCGGCGCCGGTGTGTGTGTGGAGATGACAGCGGTGTGCGGAGAGGGAGGAGCTGCTGCCGCGCGCTGAGCGGACTGTCTCGCGGGTTGTGCAGCCGGTGGAGCGCGGACACCGCTATACTGACTCGCCTCGTGCTCAAGTGCGCGCGCAGGAACCGTCTTCCCGCCGGCCCCGCCCTTTATATAGGGTGGGGTCGGCAGTGCGCAGGCGCGGAGTCCGAGGCGAAGGGCGTGGCCCGGCGCGGGAGTGCGCAGGCGCGGGCTGCGGGGCAGGGCGCGGCGGTTGCCGAGGAGGCGCAGGCGAAGGGATGCAGCGCGCCTGCGTGGTGGGACTGAGGGCGCGCACGCGCGTCGGGTTCCGGCGCCAAAGGTGATTCCAGATGCTCATGCGCGGAAAGGATGAGTTGGCTGCTTGGATGGAAAGGAAGGGGGGGGGGGGTGGAATGTGACAGCGGATGGATTACTAACAGCCGGCTGCGGGGGTGAGGTTTAGCGCATGCGTGCCTCAGTGAATCCATCCGCCAGCTGTTGTAATGTAGTCCCTCCCCATGGAACAGCTGCTGGGAACAATGGGAATTGTGTATTGAGGAACAGGGGTAGCCCACATGTTGTTATATATTATAATGTACTGTAAATGTGTTACTAAGATAGTTGTTCTGTTTTTGTTCCTGTAGCTATCTGTATAAATGATGTGTGGGTGTATGTTTATTAATATAGGATAGGTGTGTGTATATACATGTTACAGACCTCCCAACATTTTATTTGGCTAGACAGGGACACTTTACTTTTAAATGATATTGCTGGGTGGGGGAGGCGTGACTGGTGAGTAGGGTATTACCAAGAATTTTTAGGCTAGTATATGACCTACTGACACCTCATTAAGTACATCAGTATATGATTAAGAACAAGAGAAAAGTATTGTATTTACACAGACTAATGTATAAACACATGTACTATCGTTGTGGAGCACTGTGATATGCTTACATACACACCACATAAGCTGATCTAAACACAGGGACAAAAGGTTGGGATTTGGGGCTTAAAAAGGGACTGTCCTGACTAAATAGACACACTTGGGAGGTATGGACACCTAATATTTTTTAAAGAGGGAAACTTGGGAGGTACATACCCTAATACCTCCTAAAGATGTACACTTGGGAGTAACGGACCCATAATATCTCCTAACGAGGGACACTTGGGAGTCACGGACCCATAATACGTCCTAAAGAGGGAGACTTGGGAGGCTCAGACCCCTAATATCTCCTAATGAGGGACACTTGGGAGGTAGGGACCCTAATATATTCTAAAGAGGGGCACTTGGGAGGTAGGGACCCTAATATCTCCTAAAGAGGGACACTTGGGAGGTAGGGACCCTAATATCTCCTAAAAAGGCACACTTGGGAGGCACGGACCCATAATATCTCTTAAAGAGGGACACTTGGGAGGTACGGACCCTAATATCTCCTAAAGATGGACACTTGGGAGGCACAGACCCCTAATATCTCCAAAAGAGAGACACCAGGGATTCATGGACCCATAATATCTCCTAATGAGGGACACTTCTGAGGTACAGACCCCTAATATCTTTTAACGAGGGACACGTGGGAGGTTCAGACCCCTAATATCTTCTAAAGAGGGACGCTTTGGAGGTATGGTAATATTTCCTAAAGAGGGACATTTGGAAGACACAGACCCCTAATATGTCCTAAACAGGGACACTTGACAGGTATGGACTCCTAATAACTTCTAAAGAGAATATTTCCTAAAGAGGTACACTTGGGAGCTATGGACCCCTAATATTTCCTAAAGATGTACACTTGGAATGTATGGTAATATCTCCTAAAGAGGGACACTTGGGAGGCACAGACCCTAATATCTCCTAAAGAGGGACACTTAGGAGATACAGACCCATAATATCTCCTAAAGAGGGACACTTGGAAGGTATGGACCCCTTATATCGCCTAAACAGGTATACTTGGAAGGTATGGTAATATCCCCTAAAGAGGGACACTTGGGAGGCACAGACCCCTAATATCTCCTAAAGAGGGACACTTGGGAGGTATGGACCCCTAATATGTCCTAAAGAGGGACATTTTATGAGATACGGACCCCCTAATATCTCCTAATATATATATATATATATATATACAGGGCTTATAATTTGAAGTCCTTTGCTACTAGCCAGACCTGAAAAGTTACTCGCCACTGCAATACATAACATACCCACCAGGGCTGAATTTCTAGTCGCGAGGGCTAAATTTTCACTCGCCATTGGCTAGAGGCGAGTGGAAATTTTGAGCCCTGATATATATATATATATATATATACTAGCAATGTGGGACGGCGTTGCCCGTCATGTCATGACCGTTGGGCGCATGTGTGTGAAATGCAGACACACTGATAAACACAGACATATGCAACACACAGGCAGACACATACCATACATCCCAAGTGTCGCTCTTTAGGAGGGACAGTCCCTCTTTGAGGGCCAAATCCCTCTGTCCCTCTTTCCCACCCTGTTGTCCCTCTTTTTAGGAGGTCAGACTGTGTGCAGGGCCGGCTCCACCTATAGGCGAGGTAGGCGCCGGCCTAGGGCGCACACGTACTGGGGGCGCGGGCATGCAGCGGAGAAGAGCTGCGCCCGCACACACCATGCCGGGAACCAGAACACAGTCAGGTCTGTGTTGCTACAGCGCTCCCTCATTGGTTCGGATCTTTAGTAATGCAGAGCGCGCTGGGAGTCATAATCTCCCGCCGCGCTCTGCATTACTGAAGAGAAGACTGCGCGGGAGCTACAGGTATGTGATGGGGGGCAAGTTGGAGCTGAGGGGGCATACTGGAGCTGCTGGGGCCAAGTTGGAGCGGATGGTGGGCAAAGTGGAGATGATGGGGGCAAGTTGGAGCTGATAGGGGCAAGTTGGAGCTGAGGGGCATAGTGGAGCTGCTGGGGGCAAGTTGGAGCTGATGGGGGTAAGTTGGAGCGGATGGAGGTCAAAGTGGAGCGGATGGGGGTCAAAGTGGAGCTGAAGGGGGGGCAAAGTGGAGCTGGTGGGGCAAGTTGGAGTGGATGGGGGGCAAAGTGGAGCTGATGGGGGCAAAGTGGAGCCGATGGGGGTAAGTTGGAGCTGATAGGGGCAAGTTGGAGCTGATAGGGGCATAGTGGAACTGAAGGGGGGGCAAAAGTGGAGCTGATGGGGAGCAAAGTGGAGCTGATGGGGGCAAGTTGGAGCTGCTGGGGGCATAGTGGAGCTGATGGGGGGCATAGTGGAGCGGATGGGGGGCATAGTGGAGCTGGTGGGGAAAACGTGGAGCTGGTGGGGGGCAAAGTGGAGCTGGTGGGGGGCAAAGTGGAACTGATGGGGGTAAGTTGGAGTTGATGGGGGCAAAGTGGAGCTGATGGGGGCAAGTTGGAGTTGATGGGGGGCAAAGTGCAGCTGATAGGGCCAAAGTGGAGCTGATAAGGGGCAAGTTGGAGCTGGTGGGGGGCATCTCTTACAGGCATCTCTAGATCAGGGGCAGACTGGCCCAGGGGGCAGAGAGAGGACAATCATGAAAAGAGGTGGGGTATAAGTAGTCAGGGTATAAAGGGGTGGGACACAAGGGGCGGAGCGAAATGGGCAGCAAAATTAGGTTTTGCCTAGGGTGGCAAAAATCCTTGCACCAGCCCTGACTGTGTGGTGTGTATTACTTTGCTCTACAGCAATAAACTTCAGTATATGTGTTTATACATTAGTCTGTGCAAATAAAATACTTTGGTCTTGCACTAAATCATTTATTCAGTTACATAAATAGCCAGTAATAGGTCATGAAATAACCTAAAAATTCTTACTAATGCCCCGCCCACCAGCCACGCCCCCAACAATATCACCTAAAACTACAGTGTCCCTCTTTGGCCATGTGAAATGTTGGGAGGTATGCACATACACACAGTGAGCGGCAGAGACATGCAAAAGACATGTACACACAGACACACTGGAGATGCACACATGGACAGACATATGTAACAGAGATGTATATACACACACACACACACACGCAACATATATGAGCAGAAACACATGTGCTCATGAGTTGTGCACCCCTCTGGCAGTCAAATGGTTAAGGTATAGAGAGGCATGTCAGAGATAAATAGCAGTGGGAAGTGTATTCATACCTGGGAACATTGACTTGTGTAGTCCCTAGAGGGGACTGATGTGCTGCTGATGTGGAGAGACAAATGGGGCAATCTGGGTTAAAAGTGGGAGGGGCTTAATCGCGAGTGGGGGCGGGGCTTAACATAAATGTGGAAAAGTGTTAGTAATAGGCTGGGGAAGGAGGAGAAGTGGGAGGGAAATGCAAGTTTGCAGTGTGAGGGGTTTGAACACACTCCCTGAGGGGTAAAACTTGATACACAACCCTGTGGCAGTCAGTGGGTTAAGTGTGAATCTGATGGCTGTCTGTCCTGTGTCTTGCATGGCAAATGATGACAGTGAAGAAATAATTCAGCAGAGGGCCTACCTCAACCCTTTGAGTGCCATTTTGTTCCCCTGGTGCTGCACTACAGGTCCTGCTGAGGCCACTGGGAGTCAGGGTGAGTGTGTGTGTGTGTGTGTGTGTCAGCCATATTTCTTTCTGGCTTTGTGTGTGTATGTGGTGCTGTGTGAGTAGGGCATGTGTGTGTGTGTGTGGTCTGTGTGTGTGAGTGGGACATGTGTGTGAGTTTGGTGCTGTGTGAGTGAGGCATGTGTGTTTGTCTGTGGTGTAGGATCAAGTGGCGGCCATATTGTTTTTTTCTGACTTTGATAGTGGTGGGCGGGCTGCATAGTGGGGGCGGGCCAACTCCCTGCATGACTGAATCACCCAATAGGAATAGTAACTCCTGCTTTATGCCTCCCCTGGGTGTGTTTTGGCAGGCACAAAGTCTTCTTTTATATATATAGATATGTGTGTGTGTGTGTGTATGTGTCTTTATATAATGCCATACAAGTACACAGCGCTTTACAGAAACAGTAATAGTACAATACAAAAATATAGAACTGGGTTATGAGCATCAGAATAAACTGTGATCGTTGCATTATTAGTGAAGGGGCGGGAGTGCAGCAAAGGGAATCCTACATTGGGAAAGGGACCCTGCCTCAATGAGCTTACAATCTAATTAGTAATCATGACAACATACAGAGACAGTAGTAGGAGGCTTACAAGTGCAAATACAAGACTTCAGGAAGTGCAGAATGATTCTAATGTGACTGTCAGGGGCACAATGAGGATATTGTTACTTAGATACCTCTTTGTACAGGTGGGTTTCAATGAGATGCTGAAAGTGATGAGTGTGGATGATGGTACTAGAGAGTCTATGATTAAGCACCCAGGTGAGAAACCCGTAAGACTGTTTTGATATGTGTGGTGTCTGTTTCTGATTCTTTGGAATAAAGCGGATCTGGTTTTAGATAGAACGCTGGAATGGAGTCTTTTTAATTCTGTTGCTGATGGTGATAGGGAGGACATTCCAATGTTGAGGGTCAGCCAGAGAAAAAGACTGCAGCCAAGAGATGGCTCGAGTTGTCTATGTAGAGGACAGAAAGAACCCATAAGAAGAACACAGGTGAGAGGGCGTGGTATCTAGGGGGCACGTAGTGGGTGGAAAGGAGGATAGTAACAGAGATACTTTTTTCTCTAAAACAGGGGTGAACATGCTGAGGTTTACTCAAGGTCAGCTAGGAATTCGGGGGGAGGGGCTGTAGGTGAGGATGTGGAGGATATGATTTGGTGAATGGATTGCACCTTATCTTTAAAAAGTCAGCAAAGTCCTGTGGAGTGTTGGAGAAGGAGGAGTCGTTTAAGGCTGGGGGTTTGAATAGAAAATCAAAGATTGTAATGAGGCCAACTGGGTTCGATTTGTGAGTAGTGATTAGTTTAGAGAAGTAGTGTTGTTTACCCTGGGTGAGAGCAGAGTTACCACAAGATATGATGAATTTATAATGGTGAAAGTCGGCAACAGAATGAGACTTTTGCCAGAGACATTCTGCAGCTCGATAACAGGTGTATAGCATACGGCAGTTGAATTTATCCAGGGTCTGGGATTCCTGTGCCGGGACTGTCAAAGTTGGAGAGGACCATGCAGGTCCAAAGAAGAAGATAATGAAGTGTTATTTTCTTGGACAAGAGAGCGAAGAGAGGGAGGTTTGCACAGTCAATGCTACGTCTGGTAGTTTGAGACAGTGTAGGTTCCTGGTTAGGATAGGGGTTTAGGTGGGGTCAGGGGAAGGTATGTGATAGACTGTGAAGGAGATAAGATGATCAGAGAGAAGAAATGGAGAAATTGTCATGTCAGAAACTGAATAGGTTCTGGTGAAAACTATATCCAGATAGTGACCTTCTCTGTGAATGCTGGCAGCAGTTCACTGTTGAAGGCCATAGGACAAGGTTAGAGAAGGGAAACACTAGATGAGGACACATCATCAATGTGTAATTTGAAGTTGCCATGGAGTAGTGTAGAAGAGTCTGAGGACAAAAAGACAGAGAGCCAAGTTTCAAAGTCAGAAAGGAGGAAGGGTTGCTTGGTGTACGGGAAGTGCCATCTACTTGGAGAGGAACTGGGGAGAAGCGTTGGACTGCATGAACTTCAAAGGAGGTGTAGAAGACTGACGGAGAAAGGGACAGAGGCCTGGAACGGCAGAGCTGAGAGAGAAGAAGTCCCACACACCTGCCATCAGGGCGATGTAAGTGTGAGAAAGATAGCCCACCATATTAGACAGCAGTTTCAACACAAGAGTCAGAATGTGAGAGCCGGGATTCTGTGATAACAAATAGGTTAAGAGAGTTGGAGAGGAGATAGTGAGTTGTGTGGAGTTTGCTATCTACAGAGCGAGCATTCCATAATGCACAAGAGAAGGGATAGAGGGAGGCAGGGAATGGTCAATAGATTACTGGGGTCTGCCCCAGGAGAAGATAGATTAGGCAGCTGACCAGGAAGGACACAGATTGGAATGCAGGTGGGACCAGGGTTGGGAGAGATATCTCCTGAAGTCAGCAGGAAAGTTACAGACAGAAAAAGCAGGTGAGTGCAGGATTTGTATGTGTGAAGAAGTGTGGGTTGTGTTCTGGTGGAGGATATAAAGAGTGCAGCAGACAGAACAACTCACGTGAACAAATTGTTAGAGAATGTAGAAGGGGTGGAGAGAGAAAAATTGATGATCAGGTGGGAGAGTCAAAGGACTTTGATGTGTGTGTGTGCTTGTATGTGTGTGTATGTATGTGTGTCCATGTGTGTGTGTATATATATATATATATATATATATATATATATATATATATATATATCAGGGCTCAATATTTCCACTCGCCACTAGCCAATGGCGAGTGAAAATTTATCCCTGGCGAGTAGAAATTCAGCCCTGGTTGGTATGTTATGGCTTGCAGTGGCGAGTAACTTTTCAGGACTGGCTAGTAGTAAAGGACTTCAACTTTTAAGCCCTGTATATATATATATATATATATATATATATATATATATACATATACACTTCAGTGGTGTATATGTCATACCTCCCAACATTATAAATGGACAAAGAAGAACAGTTTTGTTTAGATGGATTTGCTAGGGGTGTGGCTGGCGGGCGGAACATTACTGAGAATTTTTAGGTTATTTCATGCCCTATTGACATCTCTTTGTGTAACTGAATACATGATTTACATACCTGGGAATTCTCCGGTTTTGCTCCAGAGACTCCAGATTTCAAAGTGAATTACCGGGTCTCCGGGGCAGTGTGTGAAGCACCGGGTGGGCAGAGTTTAAGTAGAAACTCTGCCCACTTGTGCTCCATCCCGCCCGGTTCCTCCCACTCCCTGCCCTCTTACATCCATTTTGCAGGGGGTTTTGTGTGTTTTTTTTTTTTGTCCTGCCCCCCCACGACTAAGACCCGCCCCTTTTATGACACGAGTCGTGTCATTTTCCTCCCCCTGGGCACTGACAGGGTTACCCTCAGGGTAGCCCTGTTTCAAAAGTTCCCAGGTATGATGATTTAGACCAAAGTATTTGGAGCAATGTGATACACTGATTAAAGGGATAGTAATACTTAAGTATTACTAATCCCTATATTAAAGTCCTATTAAAAATACATGTATTGCCCCAGTGTCATCTCTCAGACCTTTATGGTTTGAGAGATGATCGCTCCTAAAGTTGCCCTCTCCCTTCCCCTTCCTTGTAGTCAGCGTTCTACCTGACTGCAGGTAAGCCAGTCATACGACTTTCAGGTGGCTCTCCAGCACAGCCGCGATTGCGTTAATAAAAAATAAATCTTTCACTGAAATGGTCTTCTACGTGTGCTTGGTTTGTGCTTGGTTTGCAAGCACACGTAGAAGACCGTTTTAGTGAAATATATTTTTTTTTATTAACGCGATTGCGGCTCTGCTGCCGAACCGCCTGATGATCTTAAGACCGGATTTCCCTTCAGTCAGCTAGAACGCTGACTTCATGGAAGGGGGAGGGAGGGGGAACTGTATGAGCGATCATCTCTCAAACCATAAAGGTTTGAGAGATGACACTGGGAGCAATACATTTATTATTAATAGGACTTTACTATAGGGATTAGTAATACTTAAAGGGATAGTATTACTTCAAAATTACTATCCCTCATATTGTAGCCCTTAATAAACTGAGTTAAATGACACCAGCGGCATCTCTCAGACCTTTATGGTTTAAGAGATAGCCGCTTTCAAAGTTTCCTCTCCGCTGCTGTCAGCGATCTGCTGCCAGCAGGGGAATCCGGTCCCGGGACAGGCGGAGGCTCTTAAACAGAGCCGATATCTCGTTATGGAAGGAAAAATGATTAATTGAAACAGTCTTCTACGTGTGCTTGGTTACCAAGCACAAGTAGAAGACTGTTTCAATGAATCATTTTTCCTTCCATAACGAGATATCGGCTCTGCTGAAGAGCCTCCTCTTGATTCAGAGACCGGCTCTCCTGCTGGCAGCAGAACGCTGACAGCAGGGGAGAGGAAACTTTGAAAGCGGCTATCTCTTAAACCATAAAGGTTTGAGAGATGCCACTGGTGTCATTTAACTCAGTTTATTAAGGGCTACAATATGAGGGATAGTAATTTTGAAGTAATACTATCCCTTTAAGTATTACTATCCCTTTAACTATTTGCTGTCCGTAATGATCAGATTCTCTCACAATATACACATCACACAGTCTGATCAGCTAAAACGGGGGTCCTCTGGGTGGGGAAGAGGGACAGAGGGATCTGGGCCTCAAAGAGGGACTGTCCCTCCTAAAGAGATGTTAGACCAGTTTTGTAGATGCCAAATTAATGAGTATCATATTATAGCAATATTGGCACGGCTTTGCCCAAGTGGTTAATAAAACAATGACTGGCTTGTTGAATTTTCAATGCTTAGCCCTTTCTGCTCCAAAAAGGTGTGCAATACACTGCGTTACACAATCGCCCATCAGCGTGTTTGAGTGTCTGAGCACGTGTGTGCGAGAGCATGTGTTTTGCGTGTATTGCATTTTGTTTTGTGCATTTTTTTTTAATATAGAGTACAGTGTTTTGTGTATAGCGTTGTGCGTATGGCGTATAGCATTTGAAGTATTTGGTTTGGCATATTGCATTTGGCTTATTGCTTATAGTAACATAGTAGATAAGGCTGAAAAAAGACATGCGTCCATCAAGTCCAGCCCATGCCAAAAACACCCCTGTTGATCCAGAGGAAGGCAAAAAAAAAGCCCTCTGGAGCCATTTCCAATCTAGTCCCAAGTGTGTGTGTGGGGGGGGGATTATTCCTTCCTGACTCCAATTGGTAGTCAAATAGTTCCCCGGATCAATATCCTATTTACTTTGAAGCCATCTGTCATAACTGTCAATATTGTTCTGTGCTAGATAGGCATCCATTGCATTTTTGAATGCAGTTGCATTATCTGCAAGCACAACATCCCGAGGCAAAGAATTCCATAGCATTACCGCCCTTACTGTAAAGAATCCCTGCCTTTGTTTTAGTCGAAAGTGCCTTTCTTCTAGTCTTAATGGATGACCTCTTGTTCTTAGCTCAGCTCTTTGCATAAATAATTCGTTGGACTGTTCTTTGTATTGACCTTGAATGTATTTGTATTAATCTTCATAGTATTTGAGCCATAGATTGTGTTATATCAATTCTGTCAGAGTTGTAGTACAAGAGTAATTGAATGATAAAGTATCCCCCTCCTGCCCATTTTACCTAGTGTAAGCCCCCACTCCACAGATGGAATCCGGTCCATAGATCAGACAGCTCACATCAAAGTACAATCTTCTTACTGTGAGAACAATGAAAACCCTGCCTCCCTTGACAGGTTTTTCAGGTTTTTCCTTATGATCACTGAAGATTGTCCCTCTCTGTGATCCATCCGGACAGTCTTGTTGCTCTTAGGTGAGCAGTGTTACATCAGTAAAAGGGGTGGGAGGGGGATACTTTATCATTCAATTACTCTTGTACTACAACTTTGACAGTATTGAAATAATGCTCTCCATGGCCCAAAACCTATGAAGATTAATTGGAGCTGCTTTTATTATGAAACATTACTATCCCTTTAAACCATTCAGAATAACGATACAGGACTCCTTGTAGGTTCAAAATAAGTAACACACGTTATTGTGGAGCAACAGCTCTTTTAAGCAAAATACACATACAATAGACAACGGGTTGATTACAAAGGACACAATGGGAAAAAATAGCGACTGGGCCAAATACACAGGGAATACAATGGGACTGTAAACACAGGAACAAAAGGTACCGTAAACAGAAAAGGACACTTTCCATAATTCAATTCTGCCGCTCCGAATCCCATCCAATGGGAACTGGAGCTACAAAGTATAGGAACCAATCAAATGGAATCAGCTCCTCAGCCAATGAGCATGGGAACAACGAATGTCCTGGGCAGAGGCAACCAATTAGCGAGCCGCCCATGACATCAGAGGCCAGCAGCCTATCCACTGCGGACCTACTTTTTAAAGAAAGGGGCACCAGTTCTTTAGAATGTTTCCCTGTGCGTGAATCCCAATGTTTTTGTGAACACCGTTGTGTAGGCCTGACAAGGCCTCCCAGTAACGGCCTACGGCCCGTTACATCAGGATTAATCGGAGCTGCATTTTTTTAAAGATATTACTATCCCTTTAAAGGGATAGTAATACTTCGTTTTATCTTTATTTTATTTTGTAGGCATTAAAAAAACATGAAAAACGATATATGTCTTATCTCTCAAACCTTTATGGTTTGAGAGATATTCGCAAGAAACGTTTCCCCTCACTGACCAAAACGGTCAAGACTGCCATCTAGCTGTCAGATTTGGAATCCGATCCTCAGATCTACCGCTGGCTCTTCAGCAGAGCCAAGATTGCAAGATATAAAAATAACTATTTCATTGGAAGGGTCTAAAAAGTGTGCTTGCAAACCAGGCACACTTTGTAGACTATTCGAGTGAAGTAGTTCTTCTTATGTTTTGCGATCTCTGCTCTGCTGTAGAGCCACGACCGGTCCACGGACCGGATTCCAAATCTGACAGCTAGATGGCAGACTTGACAGTTTTGGTCAGCGAGGGGAAAATTTGCTTGTGAATATCTTTCAAACCGTAAAGGATAAGACTTATATCGTTCTTCATGTTTTTTTAATGCCTACAAAATAAAATAAAGATAAAATGAAGTATTACTATCCCTTTGAGCTTACCAGTGTCTAAAGTCCAAAGGATAGAACCTGGTAATTCTTCTCACCCTCTGCTACTGAGCTGGTCTTCCCTCTGCTGTAAGAAGTAGCCATGGGCGGATTGTCCTATCGGGGGATCGGGCATCCCCTGGTGGGCCGCTGTATCGGCTCACTTTTAAAAAGTCGCAATCCACTTTGTACAGACTTTCTCCCTCTCCGGTGCGCTGCAATTAAAATACAAGTGCTGTACAGCGCTGCCCATCTCTCTCCCCCTCCGCTCCACTTTGTCTTGAGTGCAGAATGAGGGCACTAAAGGAAGTTAGTGGAGTAGAGAGATGTCCGGTGCTGTACAGCACTTGTAATTTATTTGCAATTCTTTCAGTGCGCACCGGAGGGGTGGGGGGGGGGAGCCCGGGCCGGTATTCCCTTACAATCCGCCCCTGGAAGTAGCTCACCGCCTATTCACATACACACACACACACAAGCCGGAGAGGTCATGTAAGTCAAAATGACACACACATTGTTTTTACAATCGAGGCTAGAGGCTGGATTCAGCCTAACAGATGCCTGGGATGAACTGATTTAATAGGATGCAGTGGGAACTAGGCTTTTGGTTTATTAATAAACAGCCAACCAATATACATACCTGGGAACTCTCCGGATTTGCCCCAGAGACTCCGGTCCTTACAGTTGAAGTGAGTGTGCTGTGTTACTTGGTGAATAAAGCCCTGTATCCTTACAGTTGTAGTGAGTGTGCTCTGTTACTTGGTGAATAAGGCCCTGTATCCTTACAGTTGAAGTGAGTGTGCTGTGTTACTTGGTGAATAAGGCCCTGTATCCTTACAGCTGAAGTGAGTGTGCTGTGTTACTTGATGAATAATGCCCTGTATCCTTACAGTTGAATAGATAATACATATATATGCACAGACACACACATATACACACATACAAATAGATAATACAAATATTTGCACATACACACACACACACACACACATATACACACATGCAAATAGATAATACATATATATGCACATACACACACACATATACACACATATAAGTAAATACATATATATGCACATACATACACACACACACATATACACACTCAACACAGGTCAATACAAAGAACTTACCAATTAATTATTTACTCAAAGAGCTGAACTAAGAACAAGAGGTCATCCAGTAAGACTAGAAGAAAGGCGTTTTCTACTAAAACATAGGCAGGGATTTTTTACAGTAAGGGCAGTAAAGCTATGGACTTCTTTGCCTCGGGATGTTGTACTTGCAGATACTGTAACTGCTTTCAAAAAAGCAATGGATGCCTATCTAGCACAGAACAACAGTGAGAATTATGACAGTTGGCTTTAATGCAGATAGGATGATGATCCAGGGAATTATATGACTGCCATTTGGAGTCAGGAAGGAATTTTTTTACCCACTTGGGGCTAAATTGGAAATGGCTCCAATGGGGTTTTTTTTGCCTTCTTCTGGATCAACAGGGGTGATTAGGCATGGGCTGAACTTGATGGACACATGTCTTTCTTTCAGCCTCATCAACTATGTTACACATACATAAACACACATACACTCCTATATATTTATACACATATAACAAATACTTACGACAATGTATACAATATGGACACATTTTTCCTGTTCATCTGAATGGAGTTGTGATTGGTGCATCTGACCCCTCTTTGTATATATACAATGTAATCCAGGATTTAGATAAATAAGAGATAAGAGCTTCAGTGACCTGATCACACGGTTTCTAATCTCATAACAATTAACACTGTTTATGGTTTTATCAGAAAGAACGCCTGCCGCCCCCCCCCCCATGGGCTGCTCAAAAAATAAAAATGGGACGCTCAGCCTTAAATGCCCGGGCATATTTTTTGTCCCAATCCTGGCCTGAAGATAACTAGGACTCTTCGTCAGGCATAATAGGCCGAATACACAATACACGATAGGTTATATACTCATGCAAATTGTTTTAACATTGACATTCTGTTGGCATCACAGCAATGCACTGTATGACCCACTAGCATCAAAGGTTTAGTGCAGGACACTTGTGAAACTGATGTCCTACCGTGTTACCAGGAAGCAGTACTACCCTCCAATATGTGGTTATCAGCAGTCTGCACTAGTAAAGGGGAAGTCAGATAATGTAGAGGGCCGTATGCAGAAACAAAAACGTGGAACGTTTGTCGAGTGAACCATTGGTGCCATGGAGGGGGGAGGGGGGGTCAAATGATAATTCCCCTATGTAATTAAAGATGAATTTTAAGCTCATTAATCCTAGAGAAGATTTTACTGATTTCTTTTTGGCAATGCAAGGGAATTTTTATTTCTCCCCTACAGAACTGAATGGATTGTACCTGAATTGCTTTTGCATTCAGCACAAGGCCTTAAATATGAATTCTCTGTGGGGTTTTTTACCCCCAAGAAAAAAGGACTTCACTGGTTTGAGCAGCAAAGCGCCAGAGACCTCTCACCATTCAAGTGGTTAAACACATAATTTAACTAAATGGAATTAGTACAAGCAGATCGTTAGTACAAGCAGATCATTAGTACAATCAGATCATTAGTACAAGCAGTGGATTAGTACAATCAGATCATTAGTACAAGCAGATCATTAGTACAATCAGATCATTAGTACAATCAGGTCATTAATACAAGCAGATCATTAGTACAATCAGTGCATTAGTACAAGCAGATCATTAGTACAATCAGATCATTAGTACAAACACTGCATTAGTACAATAAGATCATTAGTACAAGCAGTGCATTAATACAATCAGATCATTAGTACAATCAGTGCATTAGTACAAGCAGATCATAAGTACAATCAGATCATTAGTACAAACACTGCATTAGTACAATAAGATCATTAGTACAAGCAGTACATTAATACAATCAGATCATTAGTACAAGCAGTGTATTAGTAGAATCAGATCATTACTACAATCAGATCATTAGTACAAGCAGTGCATTAGTACAAACAGTGCATTAGTACAATCAGATCATTACTACAATCAGATCATTAGTACAAGCAGTGCATTAGTACAATCAGTGCATTAGTACAATCAGATCATTAGTACAATCAGATCATTAGTACAAACAGTGCATTAGTACAAGCAGATCATTAGTACAAGCAGTGCATTAGTACAATCAGTGCATTAGTACAATCAGATCATTAGTACAAGCAGATCATTAGTACAATCAGTGCATTAGTACAATCAGATCATTCGTACAAGCAGTGCATTAGTACAATCAGATCATTAGTACAAGCAGTGCATTAGTACAATCAGTGCATTAATACAATCAGATCATTAGTACAAGCAGATCATTAGTACAATCAGTGCATTAATACAATCAGATCATTAATACAATCAGATCATTAGTACAAGCAGTGCATTAATACAATCAGTGCATTAGTACAATCAGATCATTAGTACAAACAGTGCATTAGTACAATCAGATCATTAGTACAATCAGTGCATTAGTACAAGCAGTGCATTAGTACAATCAGATCATTAGTACAAACAGTGCATTAGTACAATCAGATCATTAGTACAAGCAGTACATTAGTACAATCAGATCATTAATACAATCAGATCATTAGTACAAACAGTGCATTAGTACAATCAGATCATTAGTACAAGCAGTGCATTAGTACAATCAGATCATTAGTACAAGCAGATCATTAGTACAAGCAGTGCATTAGTACAATCAGATCATTAATACAATAAGATCATTAGTACAAGCAGTGCATTAATACAATCAGATCATTAATACAATCAGATCATTAGTACAAGCAGTGCATTAGTACAATCAGATCATTAATACAATCAGATCATTAGTACAATCAGATCATTAATACAATCAGATCATTAATACAATCAGATCATTAGTACAAACAGTGCATTAGTACATTCAGATCATTAGTACAAACAGTGCATTAGTACAATCAGATCATTAATACAATCAGATCATTAATACAAGCAGTACATTAGTACAATCAGATCATTAATACAAGCAGTGTATTAATATAATCAGATCATTAGTACAATCAGATCATTAGTACAAGCAGTGCATTAGTACAATCAGATCATTAGTACATAGGGTTGCCACCCAGCCGGTATTTTACAGGCAGGCCGGTAAAAAATTGGCTTCCTTCCAATGTTAAGTCTATGGAGGGAATGCCTTGGCCGGTATTTTTTTTAAGAAAAGGTGGCAACCCTATTAGTACAAGCAGATCATTAGTACAATCAGGTCATTAGTACAAGCAGCTCATTAGTACAATCAGATTATTAGTACAAGCAGTGCATTAATACAATCAGATCATTAGTACAAGCAGATCGTTAGTACAATCAGATCATTAGTACAAACAGTGCATTAGTACAAGCAGATCATTAGTACAAGCAGATCATTAGTACAAGCAGTGCATTAGTACAAGCAGTGCATTAGTACAATCAGATCATTAGTACAAGCAGTGCATTAGTACAATCAGATCATTAGTACAAACAGATCATTAGTACAATGAGATCATTAGTACCAACAGTGCATTAGTACAAGCAGATCATTAGTACAATCAGTGCATTAGTACAATCAGATCATTACTACAATCAGGTCATTAGTACAAGCAGATCATTAGTACAATCAGGTCATTAGTACAATCAGATCATTAGTACAATCAGGTCATTAATACAAGCAGATCATTAGTACAATCAGTGCATTAGTACAAGCAGATCATTAGTACAATCAGATCATTAGTACAAGCAGTGCATAAATACAATCAGATCATTAGTACAAGCAGATCATTAGTACAATCAGATCATTAGTACAAGCAGTGCATTAGTACAAGCAGTACATTAATACAATCAGTGCATTAGTACAAGCAGTGCATTAGTACAAGCAGTGCATAAGTACAATCAGATCATTAGTACAAGCAGATCATTAGTACAATCAGATCATTAGTACAAGCAGTGCATTAGTACAAGCAGTGTATTAGTAGAATCAGATCATTACTACAATCAGATCATTAGTACAATCAGATCATTAGTACAAGCAGTGCATTAGTACAATTAGATCATTAGTACAATCAGATCATTAGTACAAACAGATCATTAGTACAAGCAGTGTATTAGTAGAATCAGATCATTACTACAATCAGATCATTAGTACAATCAGATCATTAGTACAAGCAGTGCATTAGTACAATTAGATCATTAGTACAAACAGATCATTAGTACAAACAGTGCATTAGTAGAATGAGATCATTAGTACAAACAGATCATTAGTACAATCAGTGCATTACTACAAGCAGATAATTAGTACAAGCAGAGATCAGTAGTACAAGCATTAGTACAATCAGATAGTTAGTACAATAAGACATCGGTAGTACAAGCAGATCATTAATACAATCAGTTCTTAATTCAGCCACCAGAATACTCTTCCTCTCCTCCAGAACAGTACTCACCCCACCTCTCTTAAAATCACTGTCATGGCTTTCCATAAAGCAGCGTATCACATTCAAAATCCTCCTCATTACCTTCAAGGCTCTCCATCACTTGTCCCCGCCTTATATTTCATTTTTGATATACCGCCATATTCCTGCACGTCCATTACGCAGCACACATGGTGGACGACTCACTGCCCCTGTAAACACTGGGCAGATTGAAAGCTTTCTCTCTTGCAATATAACATGTCTTTGGACCTTGTGCTAATATGATTCCTCGTTAAAATACCTACTGGACCTGATATTGTTCTATGACTGTCTCGTGCCTATGTCTTACACTATATATCCCCTAAATTGTTCATGTATGCATTTTCCCTCAGTGGAGCTGGGTGTTGGGGAAATGTACAACCATTTTCGGACATTACAATCTTATTTGCCTTGTTCCAATCCACGTACTAACAAAAAGCGGAGGAAAGCAGCGTAACCTTTTAGAATGTCCCTGTGCGTATTCTAAGGGTGGTGTTTGATACTTGCTTGGATTAACACTGAGTACCAGAGGGTTAACTCTTTGAGTGCCAAAGGGGTGCGTTGGATACCCCTTTGGCATTCAAAGGGTTAAGGTTTTCACTGTGGGGGAGTGTGTGTGTCGGTGTGCACTAATTCGGTTTTACTCACTGGTACCTACAGCAAAGTGATAGAGCAGGAGTTTCATAGCAGGAAATGAGCTGGCGTGGCACATTCATCACTCACCACGGAGTGAACGTACTACAGAGATTTTGTGCTAAATCATGTCCCTGCAATTATTTTTTTTTTTACATGAATACTAAGCTGTGTATGCCAACAGCCAGGGAACCAGCAGAGTGAAAATAATACCTTTACTGGCTAACTGAATAGCTTTAGAGCGCAAGCCTTCAAGGCCGCTTAGATATCCTCGACAGAGTGGTCTTGAAAGCAGTAGAGGTGTCATTTTTTTAATGCTAATCTCCTGAGTTATCCACAGTGAACAGGCTATCACCATTTACCGGTATGACAAAAATCAGTCAAGTAATGGCTGCTTTTAGCAAAATTTAATATTTTACTTATAAATAAACTTATGTAAGTCCGGTCTCAAACATGTATAGATTGAGAGTGTCACAGGAACCACTGGGCCCCTGGAGGGGCCTGAGGGCCAGCCTCCTGCCCACAGACTATGGACCTAGCCCTGGAACAGGGTATGGCCTCTCCCTGAGACTGTTAAACAAGGAACTGTTATCCCAAAAACCCCAGGGACTGTGGACATTTCTGGGCCCAAAGAGACTGACAACCATGGACTGCTGGCTTGCTTCCAAGGCAATGGACCGTAAGGGTTAATTATTTGAGTTTACCTAAAGTTACTTGCAATGTGTATTGTAGCCACTCAAGCCAGTGTATTGTGAACTGTACTGAGACCCCCTGCCGTGTGTTAATTCATTCAAGGCCCTCAAGTCTTTGAGTCCATTGTCTGAGTTCATCAACCCTTTTGTATTTGAAATGTAATCAAGTCTGAGTCATTGTGTTTGTTAGACCATTTGCCGTTGACCTTTTGTCTATCGTGATTGAATTAAGTTCCTATTGTATCTGCTTGATCTATTTATTTAAATGTAAGGTTTGAGTATAAATATGTGTGGTTTGTTCCAATAAAGAGCTCCAAGGTTCGTAAGGATAGCTGACCTTCACAGGGAGCTGGACATCGAGATGTTGGACGAACACCTAGAGAAGCTGAGTAATAACGTCTGCCAAGGACTGGATCAGAACCCGAACCCTCTGATCAGAAGACTCACTGCCACCACTGCAAACCCCTTCGACCGCTACCCGCGGCCAATCACAGCGAAGACCCTGTGAAACCAGCCCAACTGTGACAAGTCAACACAGACCAAGAAGAATCCAAACCTGCAACTACAAACCCAACCCGAGAAGATGGAGTAGTGAGGCTCAAGCCTCAGTATCCAAAAATCACCGCTGATGGATAAAATCTATCAGCAAGAAGAAGACGACGACGTTCTCCGTTCAATAAAGAGAGTTCTTGTCTTAACCTACACTGGTGTTGTCTGGTGGGGGAAGCTTGCTGTATCCAGAGTGTGTACTGGTTACTCTGACACTAGTTTTGCCTAGTTCTGGGGTATATTGCGGTATGCTGTTGGATGTCCATCTGGCTCTTAGCGGAAGAAGTGACCATTGACGGGGACACCGCCACAGAGAGATATACTTTTCTAGCTGACAGCATGAGATTCTGATCGTGCGACCATACAGCGGCTCTTCAGCAGACCAGAAATAGCTCTATCTAGAAAGAAATACGTCATTGGAATGGTCTACAAAGTGCGCCTGGTTTGCAAGCACACCTTGTACACCGTTCCCATAAAGTATTTCTTTTTAGTTAGAGGTATTTCAGCTGTGCTGAAGAGCCGCGGTATGGTCGCACGATCAGAATCTTATGCTGTCAGCTAGAGCTCTGATGTCTGTGAGAGGGGCGGGAGGGTAGGAACTTTAGAAAAGAATATCTCTCAAAGTATACATGTTTGAGAGACCGGACTTATATCAATTCATTTCTTTTTTTAATAGCTACAATATTAAACTATGTTAAAAGCAACCATTACTATCCCTTTAACTCTACTTGCACTACTTGAGACAGTCTGTGGGTGTTTCAGAAAGAGGAAAAGAAATGAACGGAATGATAAAGGTGTATTGGTATTTAAACCCAGACACAGGACAGTTAGGGTGACCACACGTCCCGGAATGCCCGGGACTGTCCCTAATTGGGGGTCTGTGTCCCGTGTCCCGGGTCACCCCCCCACCGGGACAACAAAGAGTCCCGGAATGGAGCAACACGCACCAGTCCAGCCAGCCAATGAAATGTATTTGCTGTATGGTCCTCATTGGCTGGCTGAGCCAGCCAATGAGGGCCAAACAGGAAAAACATTTCATTGGCTGGCTGGACTGGTGCGTGCGAGACAGCTGGGATGGAGCAGGTATGCTGGCGCTGCAAGTGAGACCTGCGGCTGAGGCACCCGCTGGTGCTGACCATCGTTCTGAGGCTGTTCTCACTGGGAACTCTTACTACATCAGCCTCAGAAAGATGGTCCGCTCCGGCGGGAGCCTCAGCCGTGGGACTAGTGTGACCACATGTCCCGGAATGGCAGAATGGAAATGTGGTCACCCTAAGGACAGTTGGATACCTTGGCAGGTCTTACACCAGTGTTACCCAACCCATACCCTCAGGTCCCGCTAACAGACCAGGATTTAAAGATTTCCCTTTGAAGATCACATGCCAGTTAATCAACCTCACTTAGCCTCTAATTAATCCCCTGAGTTCTAGCAAGGAAATCTTTAAATCCTGGCCTGTTAGTGGACCCTGATGGCATGGGTTGTGAACCACTGTCTTACACACATAGGTTGTATTTGTGCCGCTGGGGATATAAATGATGATGCGATTAGCTTCAAAAAGGGGCGGGAGTGGAGGTGGGGCTAAACAGATGTGTTATAACAGTGGGCGGGAAGTAGGAGGAGAAGAGGACAGGAAAGGAACAGAGCGGGAAGCTCTTATGAAACCCCCCACCGCCGTAGAATCAGTGCCTGTGTAGTGAGTACCCACAGAGGCGTAACTAGAAGCCATGGGGCCCTGGTGCAAAAATTGCCATGGGCCCCCCGACCACATTGGTCACCTCCATGTTGCTCCCCATCTCCACATTGCCCCTCAATCTCCACATTGCCCCTTCCACAATGCCCCCATCTCCACATTGCCCCTTCCACAATGCCCCTCAATCTCCACATTGCTCCTTCCACATTGCCCCTCAATCTCCACATTGCCCCTTCCACAATGCCCCTCAATCTCCACATTGCTCCTTCCACATTGCCCCTCAATCTCCACATTGCTCCTTCCACATTGCCCCTCAATCTCCACATTGCCCCTTCCACAATGCCCCTCAATCTCCACATTGCCCCTTCTACAATGCCCCCATCTCCACATTGCCCCTTCCACATTGCCCCTCAATCTCCACATTGCTCCTTCCACATTGCCCCTCAATCTCCACATCGCCCCTTCCACAATGCCCCCTAATCTCCACATCGCCCCTTCCACAATGCCCCCTAATCTCCACATTGCCCCATTCCACAATGCCCCTCAATCTCCACATCGCCCCTTCCACAATGCCCCTCAATCTCCATATTGCCCCTTCCACAATGCCCCCATCTCCACACTGCGCTTTCCAAAATGCCCCTCAATCTCCACATTGCCCCTTCCACAATGCCCCCATCTCTACATTGCCCCTTCCACAATGCCCCCAATCTCCACATCGCCCCTTCCACAATGCCCCTCAATCTCCACATCGCCCCTTCCACAGTTCCCCTCAATCTCCACATCGCCCCTTCCACAATGCCCCCATCTCCACATTGCCCCTTTCACATTGCCCCCCATCTCCACATCTCCCCTTCCACAATGCCCCCATCTCCACAATGCCCCTCAATCTCCACAATGCCCCTACCACATTGGCCCTAAATCTCCTACCTCCCTGGTGGTCCAGCAGCAGAGGACAGGTCTGTGGCTCTGCTAAGACCTCTCCTCCCACGCGGTCCTCTTCAGTAATGCAGAGCGCTGGGAGATGATGTCATGATGATGTCATATCACAGTGCTCTGCATTACGAGAGTGCCTGTCTGCCGGAGGGAATACTGATCTCCCTCTGGCAGACCGGCACTCTCGTAATGCAGTGCCCCAGTGCTCTACATTACTTAATTGCGGGCGTCAGGCGAGGGGGTAGCAGGGGGAGGCCGGGCCCCTGGAGTGACGGGTCCGGTCGCAGGTGCGACCCCTATAGTTCCACCACTGAGTACCCAGGTATGGTCTTACATGTTTTAAAAAAATGTCACCTTTATTATTCTTAGACCACAACTGCTCCACCATTAACTTCACTAAGAGAAATATATGTGGATCTGCTTTATCTACGCAAGTGTGTGGCGCAAACGCAAAATGTTGGTCGCTTGATTCTGTGATATGATTGGAGGGAAGCACTTTGACTGAAACATTATGAGACCTGAGTGCTCTTTCCATAGGGAACAAGATGATATATAAACCAAGAAAGAAGCCAGGATTCACAGTGTCAACATTTCAACGTGTTAACCATTGATGCTCTCAAAGCTTTTCACGAAATCTGAATGTCAGTCAAATAAAAAATATATTGTTACATAATGCTAGCTCATTCCTTTTGTATATACATATATCTCCAGAGTGGGAGAGGTGGAAGCATTCAGTCCAAAATAATCTCAAAATTCCCAGATGCACAATTAGGGTTGCCACCTTTTGTTCAAAAAAATACCAGGCGTGACATTCCCTCCATAGACTTAACATTGGAAAGAAGCCAATTTTTTACCGGCCTGCCGGTAAAATACCGGCTGGGTGGCAACCCTATGCACAATCCCAGGTAACCATGATAAATAATGAAAGAAGAGATGGCAGCTCCCATGGGCTTTTGCAAGCCAGCAGGCAACGTTTCGGTCCATAAACGCCCATTATGAACCGAAATGTTGACTTACAATAAATTGCCTGCTGGCTTGCAAAAGTCCACAGTGTAATGCTTTCCTTAACCCCTTAACGACCGGCAGGACCAGATTTACATCTCAGGAGCATGTAGGCACAGAAATCTGAAGCGCCCCCCCCCCAATGACCATCTCTACAATGCTCCTAATCTCCACGTTGGCCTCACATTGCCCCATCAGCTCCAACTTGCCCCCCATCAGCTCCACATTGCCCCCATCATCTCCATATTGCCCTCACATTTCCTCCACCATCTCCAACTTGCCCCCATCAGCTCCACATTTCCCCCACCATCTCCATGTTGCCCTCACATTGCCTCCCCCTCATTGTCCGTTTCCTACCTCCCTGGCAGGAGATCTGTGGTCTGTGCCTCCTTTGGCACAGTCCTGTAGTTCCCGAGTGGTCTCCTATTCAGGAATGCAGAGCGCTGGGAGATTATGGCTCTGCATTCCTAAAGAGCTGACGAGTGGGCTCAGCAGCTACAGGACTGTGCTAAAGGAGGCACAGACCTGTCCTGCCGGGGAGGTAGGAAATAGACAACTGGGGGGGGAAATGTGAGGGCGACATGGAGTGGGCGCCGGGTGGGGGAATTATTGTTCTGCCACTGCGCAGCCAGCAAGGTGGCGAATTAAAAAAAATAAATAAAATGAATAAAAAAAAGAATCCCAGTGGCAGGAGCCCCTCGGTTGCGTGCGCCTGTAGGCAGGTGCCTACTCTGCCTTATGGCAAATCCGGCCCTGACGACCGGCCAATCGGAGCAGCGCGGTCAGTTAAGGACCACAGAGCATTTTTTGTTTTTCTTTCTTCCGCTTCCGGACTCCCCGAACGCCGTGCAGCAGCAGGGGGGGGGGCCTGGAATTCCATGACGGTCATAGTACGTCATAGGTCGTTCAGTCAGATCGACCCTTGACGTACTATGACCGTCAAGGGTCGTTAAGGGGTTAATGTCTTGTTTCACGCTATGTATAGATTGTAAGCTCTAGTGAGCAGGCCACTCCTTCTGTTTCAAACACGTTATAATGTTGATTGAAAAATTCTTATACATTGTAACTTGTTCCATTGGCTTGTTTAAGTACTGTACATCGCTGCGGTATCAGTTGGCCACAGTGCCACACAACAACGGTTGCGGTGCAGTCATGCGCAGTACAGACTGCCTGTGCCGCGGCTGATATGGAGCGACTACGGTCTGAATTCAGAGCACCGATCCGTTATCAGCCGCGGCACGGGCAGTCTTTAGTGCGCATGACTGCAGCGCGTGCAGCCGTCTCTACTGCCCATGACGGCTTCTGACAAACACACGCGTAGCAAATTATTATATAGGATGTATTAGAGGAAATGGTTACGTAATTTCCCTGAATTTCCTATGTGTTTGTTGATAGTTAAACCCTTTTCTTTCCAGTGGGGGTGTCGGACACACCTTCAACACTGAAAGGGTTAAGTCCTACGCCATACCTCCCAAGTGTCCCTTTTTAGTCAGGATAATACCTCTTTGAGACCAAGATCCCTCTGTCCTTCTTTTCCACCCTTGAGTCCCTGTGTTTAGGAGATCCATACCTCCCAACATTTCAAATGGCCACTTTGTTTTAGGGGTGTGGATGGGGGGCGTGGCTAGTGGGTGGGGCATGACCGCCAATTTTTTGGTTATGTCATGACCTAATGACACCTCTATGTGTAACTGAATAAATGATTTTGAGCAAGACCAAAGTATTTTATTGGACACGTACTAATTTAAAAAAACATATACTGAACTTTAATCAAACATTAATGTGAGCTTTATTGCTGTGGAGCAATATGATGCACTTATATACACACCACCACATAGTCTGATCTCCTAAACACAGGGACACCAGGGTGATACACTTATATACACACAGTCTGATCTCCTAAACACAGGGACACCAGGGTGATACACTTATATACACACCAGTCTGATCTCCTAAACACAGGGACACCAGGGTGATATACTTATATACACACCACACAGTCTGATCTCCTAAACACAGGGACACCAGGGTGATACACTTCTATACACACCACACAGTCTGATCTCCTAAACACAGGGACACCAGGGTGATACACTTATATATACACCACACAGTCTGATCTCCTAAACACAGGGACACCACGGTGATACACTTATATACACACCACACAGTCTGATCTCCTAAACACAGGGACACCATGGTGATACACATATGTAGACACCACACAGTCTGATCTCCTAAACACAGGGACACCAGGGTGATACACTTATATACACACCACACAGTCTGATCTCCTAAACACAGAGACACCAGGGTGATACACTTATATACACACCACACAGTCTGATCTCCTAAACACAGGGACACCAGGGTGATACACTTCTATACACACCACACAGTCTGATCTCCTAAACACAGGGACACTAGGGTGATACACTTCTATACACACCACACAGTCTGATCTCCTAAACACAGGGACACCAGGGTGATACACTTCTATACACACCACACAGTCTGATCTCCTAACCACAGGGACACCAGGGTGATACACTTCTATACACACCACACAGTCTGATCTCCTAAACACAGGGACACCAGGGTGATACACTTATACACACCACACAGTCTGATCTCCGAAACACAGGGACACCAGGGTGATACACTTATATACACACCACACAGTCTGATCTCCTAAACACAGGGACACCAGGGTGATACACTTATACACACACCACACAGTCTGATCTCCTAAACACAGGGACACCAGGGTGATACACTTATACACACACCACACAGTCTGATCTCCTAAACACAGGGACACCAGGGTGATACACTTATATACACACCACACAGTCTGATCTCCTAAACACAGAGACGCCAGGGTGATACACTTCTATACACACCACACAGTCTGATCTCCTAAACACAGGGACACCAGGGTGATACACTTCTATACACACCACACAGTCTGATCTCCTAAACACAGGGACACCAGGGTGATACACTTATATACACAGCACACAGTCTGATCTCCTAAACACAGGGACACCAGGGTGATACACTTATATACACACCACACAGTCTGATCTCCTACACACAGGGACACCAGAGTGATACACTTATATACACACCACACAGTCTGATCTCCTAAACACAGGGACACCAGGGTGATACACTTATATACACACCACACAGTCTGATCTCCTAAACACATGGACACCAGGGTGATACACTTATATACACAACACACAGTCTGATCTCCTAAACACAGGGACACCAGGGTGATACACTTATATACACACCACACAGTCTGATCTCCTAAACACAGGGACACCAGGGTGATACACTTCTATACACACCACACAGTCTGATCTCCTAAACACACGGACACCGGGGTGATACACTTATATACACACCACACAGTCTGATCTCCTACACACAGGGACACCAGGCTGATACACTTCTATACACACCACACAGGCTGATCTCCTAAACACAGGGACACCAGGGTGATACACTTCTATACATACCACACAGTCTGATCTCCTAAACACAGGGACTCCAGGGTGATACACTTCTATACACACCACACAGTCTGATCTCCTAAACACAGGGACACCAGGGTGATACACTTATATACACACTACACAGTCTGATCTCCTAAACACAGGGACACCAGGGTGATACACTTCTATACACACCACACAGTCTGATCTCCTAAACACAGGGACACCAGGGTGATACACTTATATACACACCACACAGTCTGATCTCCTAAACACAGGGACACCAGGGTGATACACTTCTATACACACCACACAGTCTGATCTCCTAAACACAGGGACACCAGGGTGATACACTTATATACACACCACACAGTCTGATCTCCTAAACACAGGGACACCAGGGTGATACACTTATATACACACCACACAGTCTGATCTACTAAACACAGGGACACCAGGATGATACACTTATATACACACCACACTCAGATCTCCTAAACACAGGCACACCAGGGTGATACACTTATATACACACCACACAGCCTGATCTCCTAAACACAGGGACACCAGGGTGATACACTTATATACACACCACACAGTCTGATCTCCTAAACACAGGGACACCAGGGTGATACACTTATATACACACCACACAGTGTGATCTCCTAAACACAGGGACACCAGGGTGATACACTTATATACACACCACACAATCTGATCTCCTAAACACAGGGACACCAGGGTGATACACTTATATACACACCACACAGTCTGATCTCCTAAACACAGGGACACCAGGGTGATACACTTCTATACACACCACACAGTCTGATCTCCTAAACACAGGGACACCAAGGTGATACACTTATATACACACCACACAGTCTGATCTCCTAAACACATGGACACCAGGGTGATACACTTATATACACAACACACAGTCTGATCTCCTAAACACAGGGACACCAGGGTGATACACTTATATACACACCACACAGTCTGATCTCCTAAACACAGGGACACCAGGGTGATACACTTCTATACACACCACACAGTCTGAGCTCCTAAACACACGGACACCGGGGTGATACACTTATATACACACCACACAGTCTGATCTCCTACACACAGGGACACCAGGGTGATACACTTCTATACACACCACACAGGCTGATCTCCTAAACACAGGGACACCAGGGTGATACACTTCTATACATACCACACAGTCTGATCTCCTAAACACAGGGACTCCAGGGTGATACACTTCTATACACACCACACAGTCTGATCTCCTAAACAGAGGGACACCAGGGTGATACACTTATATACACACCACACAGTCTGATCTCCTAAACACAGGGACACCAGGGTGATACACTTCTATACACACCACACAGTCTGATCTCCTAAACACAGGGACACCAGGGTGATACACTTATATACACACCACACAGTCTGATCTCCTAAACACAGGGACACCAGGGTGATACACTTCTATACACACCACACAGTCTGATCTCCTAAACACAGGGACACCAGGGTGGGACAGAGGTGTTTGGCTCTGAAAGAGGAACGTCTCCTACCAAAGAGAGAGACACTTGGGAGGTATAACATTAGGCTGTTGGTAACATATGTTGTATGGCAAATGGTAGCTCTAGACATTGACAGGGTCATGTCTGCTATCGCAAATACTTTGGGACTGAAAAAAATAATTTGTAAATTCCAGTTGAGCACAAAGTTGTGTGTGCTCCAACTTGCCCCCCACTAGCTCCACTTTGCCCCCCATCTGCTCCAACTTGCCCACCATCAGCTCCAACTTTCCCCACCAGCTCCACTTTGCTCCCTCAGCTCCAACTTGCCCCCCATCCGCTCCACTATGCCCCCTCAGCTCCAACATGCCCCTATCAGCTCCACTTTGCCCCCCATCTGCTCCAACTTGCCCCCAGCAGCTCCACTATGCCCCCTCAGCTCCAACTTGCCCCCCATCACATACCTGTAGCTCCCACGCCGTTTTCTCTCAAGTAATGCAGGGCGCGCCGGGAGATCATGACTCCCAGCGCTCTCTGCATTACTAAAGAGCGACCGCGATGAGGGAGCACTGTAGCAGCACAGACCTGTCTGTGTTGCGTTCCGGTGTGGTGGGTGCGGGCGCAGCTCTTCTCCACTGCATGCCCGCGCCCCCAGTACTTGTGCGCCCTAGGCCAGCGCCTACCTTGCCTATAGGTGGCGCCGGCCCTGTATGCGGGAGTGTGCAGAGAAATTCAGTCTCATCATCCTGGCCTGCCACTTCCATGTCAATTAGAGGCCAGACAGGCACTGACTAAGGCAACGTGTAGCTCAGGTCCAGTTCGCATAGCACCTCAGCGTGGTCTGATGAGCCCCCTGGCAGGCAATGAAGTATTCAAGCGCCGCTGCGCTAAGTTGACAGACTGAGACATCATATCAGTACTAGTACGAAATTATACCTGATAGATCAGGACTATATAATAATAATAATCCTTTATTTATATAGCGCACACAGATTCCGCAGCGCTTTACAGTCATATTGGTTCCTGTCCCCATTGGGGCTCACAATCTAAATTTACCTATCGGTATGTTTTTGGAGTGTGGGAGGAAACCAGAGTACCCGGAGGAAACCCACGCAAACACAGTGAGAACATACAAACTCATTGCAGATGTTGTCCTTGCTGGTATTTGAACCCAGGACTCCAGCGCTGCAAGGCAACAGTGCTAACCACTGAGCCACTGTGCTGCCCGGGACTAGACTTCAAGACTTGACCACAGGCATTCAATATTGCTTGCTGCTGCAGGCGCGTTGAGTGCTGCAGTGCTGTTCATCCACTCAGGACTAGTTGCTCAGAAAGCAGTATGGTGCAAATACTGCGTGACACGCATGCGCAGTCAATTAGGTCTCTCAACACTGAGCAAAGTGGATTTCATGATGCGCTTGGTGTATCTGTAGGTTGCTGGAGCTGTACGGGCAACACTATGAAGTGGGAAACAGAGCAAGGAAGCGGGGCACAGTGTCATGCAGGCGGGACTGCTGGTTTGGGCCCTAAAGCCGGGATTGTCCCCCGTAAATCAGGACAGTTGGCAGTTATGGAGATCAGACTGTGTGGTGTGTATATAAGTGTATCACCCTGGTGTCCCTGTGTATAGGAGATCAGACTGTGTGGTATGTATATAAGTGTATCACCCTGGTGTCCCTGTGTTTAGGAGATCAGACTGTGTGGTGTGTATAGAAGTGTATCACCCTGGTGTCCCTGTGTTTAGGAGATCAGACTGTGTGTTGTGTATATAGGTGTATCAACCTGGTGTCCCTGTGTTTAGGAGATCAGACTGTGTGGTGTGTATATAAGTGTATCACCCTGGTGTCCCTGTGTTTAGGAGATCAGACTGTGTGGTGTGTATATAAGTGTATCACCCTGGTGTCCCTGTGTGTAGGAGATCAGACTGTGTGGTGTGTATATAAGTGTATCACACTGGTGTCCCTGTGTTTAGGAGATCAGACTGTGTGGTGTGTATAGAAGTGTATCACCCTGGTGTCCCTATGTTTAGGAGATCAGACTGTGCGGTGTGTATATAAGTGTATCACCCAGGTGTCCCTGTGTTTAGGAGATCAGACTGTGTGATGTGTATATAAGTGTATCACCCTGGTGTCCCTGTGTTTAGGAGATCAGACTGTGCGGTGTGTATATAAGTGTATCACCCTGGTGTCCCTGTGTTTAGGAGATCAGACTGTGTGATGTGTATATAAGTGTATCACCCTGGTGTCCCTGTGTTTAGGAGATCAGACTGTGTGGTGTGTATATAAGTGTATCACCCTGGTGTCCCTGTGTATAGGAGATCAGACTGTGTGATGTGTATATAAGTGTATCACCCTGGTGTCACTGTGTTTAGGAGATCAGACTGTGTGGTGTGTATAGAAGTGTATCACCCTGGTGTACCTGTGTTTAGGAGATCAGACTGTGTGGTGTGTATACAAGTGTATCACCCTGGTGTCCCTGTGTGTAGGAGATCAGACTGTGTTGTGTGTATATAAGTGTATCACCCTGGTGTCACTGTGTTTAGGAGATCAGACTGTGTGGTGTGTATACAAGTGTATCACCCTGGTGTCCCTGTGTGTAGGAGATCAGACTGTGTTGTGTGTATATAAGTGTATCACCCTGGTGTCACTGTGTTTAGGAGATCAGACTGTGTGGTGTGTATATAAGTGTATCACCCTGGTGTCCCTATGTTTAGGAGATCGGACTGTGTGGTGTGTATATAAGTGTATCACCCTGGTGTCCCTGTGTGTAGGAGATCAGACTGTGTTGTGTGTATATAAGTGTATCACCCTGGTGTCCCTGTGTTTAGGAGATCAGACTGTGTGGTGTGTATATAAGTGTATCACCCTGGTGTCCCTGTGTTTAGGAGATCAGACTGTGTGGTGTGTATATAAGTGTATCACCCTGGTGTCCCTGTGTTTAGGAGATCAGACTGTGTTGTGTGTATATAAGTGTATCACCCTGGTGTCCCTGTGTGTAGGAGATCAGACTGTGTGATGTGTGTATAGAAGTGTATCACCCTGGTGTCACTGTGTTTAGGAGATCAGACTGTGTGGTGAGTATATAAGTGTATCACCCTGGTGTCCCTGTGTTTAGGAGATCAGACTGTGTTGTGTGTATATAAGTGTATCACCCTGGTGTCCCTGTGTTTAGGAGATCAGACTGTGTGATGTGTGTATAGAAGTGTATCACCCTGGTGTCACTGTGTTTAGGAGATCAGACTGTGTGGTGAGTATATAAGTGTATCACCCTGGTGTCCCTGTGTTTAGGAGATCAGACTGTGTTGTGTGTATATAAGTGTATCACCCTGGTGTCCCTGTGTTTAGGAGATCAGACTGTGTGATGTGTGTATAGAAGTGTATCACCCTGGTGTCCCTGTGTTTAGGAGATTAGACTGTGTGGTGTGTATATAAGTGTATCACCCTGGTGTCCCTGTGTTTAGGAGATCAGACTGTGTGGTGTGTATATAAATGTATCACCCTGGTGTCCCTGTGTTTAGGAGATCAGACTGTGTGGTGTGTATAGAAGTGTATCACCCTGGTGTCCCTATGTTTAGGAGATCAGACTGTGTGGTGTGTATAGAAGTGTATCACCCTGGTGTCCCTGTGTTTAGGAGATCAGACTGTGTGGTGTGTATAGAAGTGTATCACCCTGGTGTCCCTGTGTTTAGGAGATCAGACTGTGTGGTGTGTATAGAAGTGTATCATCCTGGTGTCCCTGTGTTTAGGAGATCAGATTGTGTGGTGTATATATAAGTGTATCACCCTGGTGTTCCTGTGTTTAGGAGATTAGACTGTGTGATGTGTATATAAGTGTATCACCCTGGTGTCCCTGTGTTTAGGAGATCAGACTGTGTGGTGTGTGTATATAAGTATCACCCTGGTGTCCCTGTGTTTAGGAGATCAGACTGTGTGGTGTGTATAGAAGTGTATCACCCTGGTGTCCCTGTGTTTAGGAGATCAGACTGTGTGGTGTGTATGTAAGTCTATCACCCTGGTGTCCCTGTGTTTAGGAGATCAGACTGTGTGTTGTGTATATAAGTGTATCACCCTGGTGTCCCTGTGTTTAGGAGACCAGACTGTGAGGTGTGTATATAAGTGTATCACACTGGTGTTCCTGTGTTTAGGAGATCAGACTGTGTGGTGTGTATGTAAGTGTATCACCCTGGTGTCCCTGTGTTTAGGAGATCAGACTGTGTGGTGTGTATAGAAGTGTATCACCCTGGTGTCCCTGTGTTTAGGAGATCAGACTGTGTGGTGTGTATATAAGTGTATCACCCTGGTGTCCCTATGTTTAGGAGATCAGACTGTGTGGTGTGTATATAAGTGTATCACCCTGGTGTCCCTGTGTTTAGGAGATCAGACTGTACGGTGTGTATATAAGTGTATCACCCTGGTGTCCCTGTGTTTAGGAGATCAGACTGTGTGGTGTGTATATAAGTGTATCACCCTGGTGTCCCTGTGTTTAGGAGATCAGGCTGTGTGGTGTGTATATAAGTGTATCACCCTGGTGTGCCTGTGTTTAGGAGATCTGAGTGTGGTGTGTATATAAGTGTATCACCCTGGTGTCCCTGTGTTTAGGAGATCAGACTGTGTGGTGTGTATAGAAGTGTATCACCCTGGTGTCCCTGTGTTTAGGAGATCAGACTGTGTGGTGTGTATAGAAGTGTATCACCCTGGTGTCCCTGTGTTTAGGAGATCAGACTGTGTGGTGTGTATATAAGTGTATCACCCTGGTGTCCCTATGTTTAGGAGATCAGACTGTGTGGTGTGTATATAAGTGTATCACCCTGGTGTCCCTGTGTTTAGGAGATCAGACTGTACGGTGTGTATATAAGTGTATCACCCTGGTGTCCCTGTGTTTAGGAGATCAGACTGTGTGGTGTGTAGATAAGTGTATCACCCTGGTGTTCCTGTGTTTAGGAGATCAGACTGTGTGGTGTGTATATAAGTGTATCACCCTGGTGTCCCTGTGTTTAGGAGATCAGACTGTGTGGTGTGTATATACGTGTATCACCCTGGTGTCCCTGTGTTTAGGAGATCAGACTGTGTGGTGTGTATATAAGTGTATCACCCTGGTGTCCCTGTGTTTAGGAGATCACACTGTGTGGTGTGTGTGTGTATATAAGTGTATCACCCTGGTGTCCCTGTGTTTAGGAGATCAGACTGAATGGTGTGTATATAAGTGTATCACCCTGTTGTCCCTGTGTTTAGGAGATCAGACTATGTGGTGTGTATAGAAGTGTATCACCCTGGTGTCCCCGTGTTTAGGAGATCAGACTGTGTGATGTGTATATAAGTGTATCACCCTGGTGTTCCTGTGTTTAGGAGATCAGACTGTGTGGTGTGTATAGAAGTGTATCACCCTGGTGTCCCTGTGTTTAGGAGATCAGACTGTGTGGTATGTATATAAGTGTATCACCCTGGTGTCCCTGTGTTTAGGAGATCAGTCTGTGTGGTGTGTATATAAGTGTATCACCCTGGTGTCCCTGTGTTTAGGAGATCAGACTGTGTGGTGTGTATAGAAGTGTATCACCCTGGTGTCCCTGTGTTTAGGAGATCAGACTGTGTGGTGTGTATAGAAGTGTATCACCCTGGTGTCCCTGTGTTTAGGAGATCAGTCTGTGTGGTGTGTATATAAGTGTATCACCCTGGTGTCCCTGTGTTTAGGAGATCAGTCTGTGTGGTGTGTATATAAGTGTATCACCCTGGTGTCCCTGTGTTTAGGAGATCAGACTGTGTGGTATGTATATAAGTGTATCTCCCTGATGTCACTGTGTTTAGGAGATCAGACTGTGTGGTGTGTATATACGTGTATCACCCTGGTGTCCCTGTGTTTAGGAGATCAGACTATGTGGTGTGTATAGAAGTGTATCACCCTGGTGTCCCCGTGTTTAGGAGATCAGACTGTGTGATGTGTATATAAGTGTATCACCCTGGTGTCCCTGTGTTTAGGAGATCAGACTGTGTGGTGTGTATATAAGTGTATCACCCTGGTGTCCCTGTGTTTAGGAGATCAGTCTGTGTGGTGTGTATAGAAGTGTATCACCCTGGTGTCCCTGTGTTTAGGAGATCAGACTGTGTGGTATGTATATAAGTGTATCTCCCTGATGTCACTGTGTTTAGGAGATCAGACTGTGTGGTGTGTATATAAGTGTGTCACCCTGGTGTCCCTGTGTTTAGGAGATCAGACTGTGTTGTGTGTATAGAAGTGTATCTCCCTGGTGTCCCTGTGTTTAGGAGATCAGACTGTGTGGTGTGTATATAAGTGTATCACCCTGGTGTCCCTGTGTTTAGGAGATCAGTCTGTGTGGTGTCTATATAAGTGTGTCACCCTGGTGTCCCTGTGTTTAGGAGATCAGACTGTGTGGTGTGTATATAAGTGTATCACCCTGGTGTCCCTGTGTTTAGGAGATCAGACTGTGTGGTGTTTATATAAGTGTATCACCCTGGTGTCCCTGTGTTTAGGAGATCAGACTGTGTGGTGTGTATAGAAGTGTATCACCCTGGTGTCCCTGTGTTTAGGAGATCAGAATGTGTGGTGTGTATATAAGTGTATCACCCTCGTGTCCCTGTGTTTAGGAGATCAGAATGTGTGGTGTGTATATAAGTGTATCATTCTGGTGTCCCTGTGTTTAGGAGATCAGACTGTGTGGTGTGTATATAAGTGTATCACCCTGGTGTCCCTGTGTTTAGGAGATCTGAGTGTGGTGTGTATATAAGTGTATCACCCTGGTGTCCCTGTGTTTAGGAGATCTGAGTGTGGTGTGTATATAAGTGTGTCACCCTGGTGTCCCTGTGTTTCGGAGATCAGACTGTGTGGTGTGTATATAAGTGTATCACCCTGGTGTCCCTGTGTTTAGGAGATCAGACTTTGTGGTGTGTATATAAGTGCATCACCCTGGTGTCCCTGTGTTTAGGAGATCAGACTGTGTGGTGTGTATATAAGTGTAACACCCTGGTGTCCCTGTGTTTAGGAGATCAGACAGTGTGGTGTGTATATAAGTGTAACACCCTGGTGTCCCTGTGTTTAGGAGATCAGACAGTGTGGTGTGTATATAAGTGTATCAGTCTGGTGTCCCTGTGTTTAGGAGATCAGAGTGTGGTGTGTATATAAGTGTATCACCCTGGTGTCCCTGTGTTTAGGAGATCAGACTGTGTGGTGTGTATATAAGTGTATCACCCTGGTGTCCCTGTGTTTAGGAGATCAGACTGTGTGGTGTGTATATAAGTGTATCATTCTGGTGTCCCTGTGTTTAGGAGATCAGACTGTGTGGTGTGTATATAAGTGTATCACCCTGGTGTCCCTGTGTTTAGGAGATCAGACTGTGTGGTGTGTATAGAAGTGTATCACCCTGGTGTCCCTGTGTTTAGGAGATCAGACTGTGTGGTGTGTATATAAGTGTATCACCCTGGTGTCCCTGTGTTTAGGAGATCAGATTGTGTGGTGTGTATATAAGTGTATCACCCTGGTGTCCCTGTGTTTAGGAGATCACACTGTGTGGTGTGTATATAAGTGTATCACCCTGGTGTCCCTGTGTTTAGGAGATCAGACTGTGTGGTGTGTATATAAGTGTATCACCCTGGTGTCCCTGTGTTTAGGAGATCAGGCTGTGTGGTGTGTATATAAGTGTATCACCCTGGTGTGCCTGTGTTTAGGAGATCTGAGTGTGGTGTGTATATAAGTGTATCACCCTGGTGTCCCTGTGTTTAGGAGATCAGACTGTGTGGTGTGTATAAACGTGTATCACCCTGGTGTCCCTGTGTTTAGGAGATCAGGCTGTGTGGTGTGTATATAAGTGTATCACCCTGGTGTCCCTGTGTTTAGGAGATCTGAGTGTGGTGTATATATAAGTGTATCTCCCTGGTGTCACTGTGTTTAGGAGATCAGACTGTGTGGTGTGTGTATAGAAGTGTATCACCATGGTGTCCCTGTGTTTAGGAGATCAGACTGTGTGGTGTGTATATAAGTATATCACCCTGGTGTCCCTGTGTTTAGGAGATCAGACTGTGTGGTGTGTATATAAGTGTATCACCCTGGTGTCCCTGTGTTTAGGAGATCTGAGTGTGGTATGTATATAAGTGTATCACCCTGGTGTCCCTGTGTTTAGGAGATCTGAGTGTAGTGTGTATATAAGTGTATCTCCCTGATGTCACTGTGTTTAGGAGATCAGACTGTGTGGTGTGTGTATAGAAGTGTATCACCCTGGTGTCCCTGTGTTTAGGAGATCAGACTGTGTGGTGTGTATAGAAGTGTATCACCCTGGTGTCCCTGTGTTTAGGAGATCAGACTGTGTGGTGTGTATATAAGTGTATCACCCTGGTGTCCCTGTGTTTAGGAGATCAGACTGTGCGGTGTGTATATAAGTGTATCACCCTTGTGTCCCTGTGTTTAGGAGATCAGACTGTGTGGTGTGTATAGAAGTGTATCACCCTGGTGTCCCTGTGTTTAGGAGATCAGACTGTATGGTGTGTATAGAAGTGTATCACCCTGGTGTCCCTGTGTTTAGGAGATCAGACTGTGTGGTGTGTATATAAGTGTATCACTGTGGTGTCACTGTGTGTAGGAGATCAGACTGTGTGGTGTGTATATAAGTGTATCACTCTGGTGTCACTGTGTTTAGGAGATCAGACTGTGTGGTGTGTATATAAGTGTATCACCCTGGTGTCCCTGTGTTTAGGAGATCAGTCTGTGTGGTGTGTATATAAGTGTATCACACTGGTGTCCCTGTGTTTAGGAGATCAGACTGTGTGGTGTGTATATAAGTGTATCACCCTGGTGTCCCTGTGTTTAGGAGATCAGACTGTGTGGTGTGTATAGAAGTGTATCACCCTGGTGTCCCTGTGTTAACAGATAAGACTGTGCGGTGTGTATATAAGTGTATCACCCTGGTGTCCCTGTGTTTAGGAGATCTGAGTGTGGTGTGTATATGAGTGTATCACCCTGGTGTCACTGTGTTTAGGAGATCAGACTGTGTGGTGTGTATATAAGTGTATCACCCTGGTGTCCCTGTGTTTAGGAGATCAGACAGTGTGGTGTGTATATAAGTGTATCACCCTGGTGTCCCTGTGTTTAGGAGATCAGACTGTGTGGTGTGTATAGAAGTGTATCACCCTGGTGTCCCTGTGTTTAGGAGATCAGACAGTGTGGTGTGTATAGAAGTGTATCACCCTGGTGTCCCTGTGTTTAGGAGATCAGACTGTGCGGTGTGTATATAAGTGTATCACCCTGGTGTCCCTGTGTGTAGGAGATCAGACTGTGTGGTGTGTGTATAAGTGTCCCACCCTGGTGTCCCTGTGTTTAGGAGATCAGACTGTGTGGTGTGTATAGAAGTGTATCACCCTGGTGTCCCTGTGTGTAGGAGATCAGACTATGTGGTGTATGTATATAAGTGTATCACCCTGGTGTCCCTGTGTTTAGGAGATCAGACTGTGTGGTGTGTATAGAAGTGTATCACCCTGGTGTCCCTGTGTGTAGGAGATCAGACTGTGTGGTGTGTGTATAAGTGTCCCACCCTGGTGTCCCTGTGTTTAGGAGATCAGACTGTGTGGTGTGTATATAAGTGTATCACCCTGATGTCCCTGTGTTTAGGAGATCAGACTGTATGGTGTGTATATAAGTGTATCACCCTGGTGTCCCTGTGTTTATGAGATCAGACTGTGTGGTGTGTATAGAAGTGTATCACCCTGGTGTCCCTGTGTTTAGGAGATCAGACTGTGTGGTGTGTATAGAAGTGTATCACCCTGGTGTCCCTGTGTTTAGGAGATCAGACTGTATGGTGTGTATATAAGTGTATCACCCTGGTGTCCCTGTGTTTATGAGATCAGACTGTGTG